>AYEL01055948.1:0-12532 GCA_000484575.1 Olivierus martensii
TTTATTCTTTTTGTTAAATAAAATTTTGTTTAATTAAATTATTTATTTGTCCGGATTTAGCTGGCACACCCTGTACATTTATAAAATTTTCATTTTCGTTATAATTCAACGAGAATTTTGGCAAAGCTGAGGGTATTGTAAAGTCCGAGATGACCTCAGTATATAAATTTTTCAAGGATTATTACTATTGTATTTGATTATTACTATTGTAACGTCTAGAACTTGTAAATTGTTTAAAAAAAGAAGGGAAATGGAATATCACATAACCATAAACAATGTTGTAACAGAATCACAGTTCTATAAACACAGGTATAGTATTAAACAATAAATCAATCAAAGCTATTCGACCACCTTAGTATGTATAAATTAAGATAAACAACTGACATTCTTCAAAGAGAGAACCAGACAGTCAGTATCAAGATTTCGCTCTGTGCGATATTGTTCTGCCTACAGTCGGTACCTAGATTTTTCTTGCTGTGCGGTTCGGGACTATCATCTATTGCACTGAGCCAAGGTCTTTACCATCGACGATAGCCTCAGTATTCTGTATTTTTTTTTTTTTACAAAAAAGAATTTCTGCTTATGAGACTAAAGGCTAATCTTATTTGGACTAAAGACTGTTTAAAAGAAGAAATAAAAGGGAATCATACTTTATTGTTGTATACCATATATATATATATATATATACAGGTATTTATCCTCTAGAATGATTTGTACAACACATCTCTCTCTCAAATAAAGATCCTTGATTGATTAAACCATTGTAGTTGTCATCATTGTATCAGAGGATTTCGTTCACCCATTCGGACTTACGCGCAATAGCCATATACGATCGCATTAGGCCTAAATGCCTGTACAGTTCGTCTCGGCGGATCTACAATAATAACAATGATAATTTAGTACAAATGTTATAGAATATTAATAGTTACAATTTGAAAATAATTTTATTAGTTTTATTATATTTAATAAAAATATATTAATTTTATTTTTATGTGTATATGATTTCAAATTTACATCCATAGTATATTCTAGGCTGCTATTTATTGGGTCAGTATTTTTTAAACATTTTTGGTCAGTATTTTAAATAAATGGTCTAAACGGTTCATCATGCGTGCATACAATTAACATATTTATATTCGCATACGTGTATTTTGAGAGAGAGATTAATTGTAAGGAGGATAAATATTTTAAATTTCATATTACTGTTACTTTTGTTATATTATCCAGGGTGCGCCAGCTAAATCCGGACTAATTTCAAATTGAATTTCCCGCCATATTTTACGTCAGCGCTACGATGCTGCTGACGTTTTAGATCGTCAGCTGAGTGGACAGCAGCTGGTGAAAGTTGTCCAAAGAGACCAAAAACCCAAAAGTCAGCTGGCAAGGTTATGGCATCCGTATTTTTGGATGCGCATGGTATTTTGTTCATCGACTATCTTGAGAAAAGTAAAACTATCAATAGCGAATATTACATAGCATTATTGGATCGACTGAGTGTAGAAATCAAGAAAAAACGGCCTCACATGCAAAAGAAAAAAGTGCTGTTTCACCAAGACAATGCCCCGTGTCACAAGTCGATGAAAACGATGGTTAAATTGAATGAATTACGTTTCGAATTGCTTCCCCATCCACCGTATTCTTCAGATCTGGCACCCAGTGACTACTGGCTTTTTGCAGACCTCAAAAAGATGCTCCAGGGAAAATTTGGCTCAAATGAAGAAGTGATTGCCGAAACTGAGGCCTATTTTGAAAGCAAAGACAAATCGTTCTACAAAAATGGCATCGAAAAGTTAGAAGAGCGTTGGAATGAATGTATCACTCTTGAAGGAGAGTATGTTGATGAATAAAGTCAAAATTCTGAAAAAAAATTTGTTTTTCTTAGTTAGACCGGAGACTTATTGAGTCATCCATTGAATAAAGTCGAAATTCTGAAAAAAAATTTGTTTTTCTTAGTTAGACCGGAGACTTATTGAGTCATCCATGTATTAGACAAAAAATTACAAATTATATTAGATGCCACTTTATGCACAAATTATATTAGATGCCATTTTTCTAAAAAATTACAAATTATATTAGATGCCACTTTAATATACAGATATACAGGTACTGTATTTATTTTTCTAAAAAAATTACAAATTATATTAGATGCCACTTTAATATACAGATATACAGGTACTGTATTTGTATCAGAGTATTATATTCGAATAAACGGTTACTAATAATATTCTAAACTTCTTGTTTTTCTGCATTAATCTTTTTGTTTTCTATCACATCTTTATCTTTTTCTATTAATTTTAACAATAACTCTTTTTCAAAATTGGTGAATGTTTTCGCATATTTATAACATGCTCCATTTTCCTAATTACTGTCATGTGACCATCTCCAACCAAAAGTATATCTGTTTTGATGTTTTAGTGAGAGTAGAGTGTCGTCAGCGAAGCCAATGATGGAAGTATCAGTTGGGAGACACAAAGTGTTTAGGAGACAGTTGTATAGAATATTCCAGTGGAGGGGTCTGGAACATGACCCTTGTGGGCAGCCTCTGTTGACATTGGTGATTGAGATCACTGAGATGATTAGCTATGACACCAACAGTTCTATGGTTAAAGTAACTCTGGAGGATGAGGTATAGATTACGTGGACAGTCAGAGGTTTTAAGAGCTTGGAGAATTCTGGGGCGCCATGCAGAATCAAAAGCACCTGCAAAGTCAATTGAGATGGTTATGGTATGCTTGTTCTCTTTCTTGGCTTCGTTGTAGTTCTGAACTCTGTAGTTGGCTTGGATCGTGTTTTTACCTTTCCGGAAGCCATACTGATTTTCATTGAAGAAGTTGTTGCTTTCCAGGTGCCAGCAAACATTGATGAACGATCATAAATATGAACTGTGACCGTAACAGACTTTCATATGTACTGCACTACTGATATCAAACGCATTACGAGACGGCATAAGAGTATCAAAGCAACAAATTAGCCCGATTTCGGATTTATGTGAGTGCAACGGTTTGAAAAACTGCGCCAAAGTGAATCAATAAAAAATATAGAATTTGAATAAAACCACATTATATTGAAACAGCATTAAGCAGAGTCTTACTGTATTTTTAAAAAGTAGTAGTGTACAGTAATGTTGAATAAATGATGTTTATTATTTAAAAGGGGATTAAAGAATATACCATATAAAAACAAAGAATGCTTAAATTATTTTTGTGCACCCAAGTTTCTAGTATTAGCTAGATAGTTGCTTGGAAGATCTAGGTTCAGTTCTGAACTCCACCACTTCATTTTTTCAGGAGGTCCTAGTTTTCTTGTTAAGCCTTGTTGAGCCCCTTCTCCGGTGTACAACACCCATGATGCATCGGCCAGATTGTTGTGGTGGAAATGTGCTGTGCTTCCTCCCTGGAGAATCCAGATTCACACCCATGCCTAGATTTTTTTCAGAAAGAATCTGGGCTCAGCGTATTGAACCCCATCTTACACCTGAGGCAGTGCCGGATTTAAGCCGATTGCATCAATCAGGCCCCCGTGCTTGAGGGTGCCCAGTATTTGTTAAAGTTTATGTAATTAATTAATGTATTAAGAAAAAAAATTTTAAATATAAATATCGTTTTTCAATATTCGCAGAACGTATAAATGGAATACGATCGTAAGCCACACTAAATCCACGAGTAGCTGCAGTGCCGGATTTAAGTCGATTGCACCCACTCAGGCCCCGCTTGAGGGGGCCCCGTGTTTGTCAAAGTTTATGTAATTGAATAATGTATTAAGAAAAATATATGTATCGTTTAAAATACGATCGTAAGCCACACTAAATCCATGAGTAGCTGCAGTGCCGGATTTAAGTTGATGGCACCCACTCAGGCCCCGCGCTTGAGGGGGCCTCGTGTTTGTCAAAGTTTATGTAATTGAATAATGTATTAAGAAAAATATATGTATCGTTTTTCAATATTCGCGGAACGTATAAATGGTACCGATAATAAAGGAAGTTACGGAAGATTACAATTACACCGAAAACGTCCACACACTCAATTATCTTTTTACAGAGTCCTATCTCAATATTTTGAGTACAGGTTTGTACAGGGCAGTTATAAATTAATTAATCCTAATCACATCTCTCTGGAGTGGGTTCTATCAGTATGAAACCTAAAGGTGGGTACAGATTGGCCGAACCGCACCTGTATTTAACGGTGCGATACAGGTTCGCGCTTACTTAGGACGTATATTTTTAACGCCGTGAACCACCCTCAACATTTTGAGTACAGGTTTGAATAGGATAATTATAAATTAATTAATCCTAATCACATCTCTCTGGAGTGGGTTCTAATCAGTATGTTATATTGAACCTTAATATGCTAATTAGGCCAGGAGGTTGCAATTTCCGATGAAAAATAAAATTGTTCAAATTTTCACATCAAGTTGCTATTTCCAATGAAAAATAAAATTGTTCATATTTACACATCAAGATGAAATTTATCCAAATAATTAACTCTTCTTTTGTTTTTTTGTCAAAAAACAAACGAAGATGACAGATGATGCCAGTTTTCTTTCTATAAGAATAATAATTGATGGGGCGAAAGAAGTCCTTCCACATGCTGTCCATTCCTGCGGAGGGATCAGCCGCATTGTGGATGACGGGGATCGACAGGAGGGCCCGACTTCATGATCATGATAAATATTTTCAAGAGATGGGGCTCGAGATTCCAACTTGGGTCCTCCAGAGTGGAAAGCCAAAGGGTTTCCAAGTAGCCAATCCAACTGACAAAAATAGGTCTTTATTTATAAATGTTACTTATTTTATTTATACATATAAGCCTATTTTGAGGGCCCCCGCGAAAATATTCCAATCGGTCTCCGCACTAACTAGATCTGGCACTGACCTGAGGGCTGACCTTACCAGTGGTGTGAACAATCCATGATGCTTAATGGAATACCCCACTGCTTAGTACCTACAGAAAGCAATATTAAGTTAATAGAAGAGACACTCATAGTGGAATCCCACCATGGATGCTTGCCAACCTGTGAGGGTTCTAAATGTAGTCATATCTATAAGTATTGTGTGTGATTTGGCAGCTTAATTCAGTCTAACCTAACCAAGTTTCTATCAAAAATACACAATAATTTTTTTAATACCATTCCCCAATCATTGGCTGATTGCTACATTCCAAGTCAAACTATGAACTCTCCACATCTGTGGTAGAGTCAACAGGACTTTATTCACTTATCAGAATTCGATCCTAATCCTGGCTGAAATCAAATTCAGATCAGTGAATTAATTTATTATGTGATTTCATTGTACAATAAATCCTTGCCAACTGTGGATTTGCAGAACATGATTTTGCACATATGCATTATCTTAATTGTTTCCATTTAATTTGTCCAACGCTAGAATTTCATTCATACGTGATATGCTGAAGAGCATGTGGGTATCTGCAACGATACCCATGCATGCATCTGGTGACACTGCTTGCAAGCTGAGTAACACAGGCCGAGTTGCAATCATTTCACTCAGCAGAGCTGTAATCACATATTTATCAGTATTTATCCTCTTCTCCTTTTGCATTTGTATTTCTTTTAATTTCAAAAATTCAATATGACATCTAAGAGGAAGAATAATGATAAAGCAGCAAAAAAGATGCAGAGTTTTGACATTATCTTAGAAAATTAAAATTTTAGGAAGTTGAAAAATGGTACACATTTCATTGCTTGCAAGAGGAGAAGCTATAAACGAATTAAGCATAAAAACACTTTATGAGAGGCATTGAAAAACTGCACTCCTCACCACGAAAATTTTAAAGAAGTTGCATCAGTCATTGTCCCAAGCAAAAATCACTAACTTTTTTAAAAAATAATTGTATCATGTGCCTATTTATTAAGCAGTAATAAAAATCTTTTCAATTAACATTTGTTTCATTTTTCCTTTTAATTACAACAATATTAAGGTTTGTTTAAATTATACATACTTTCTTAATATGAACTATACCTAACACATTCTTTCTATAGAAAGTTAACTTTGTGGAATGCAATTTTGCCGTGCGTGCAATGTATTAATGATGTAACTCCCATGTTCGTCAAGGGTTTACTGTAGATATTTCAGGAAAAATTTTAAAATTGAAACAAAATTATCTAACTTTTATAAAAAGCATTGAAGATCAGCATGGCAGCCACCATTTTCTCTTTTGTATATATGCTTTTCTCTTTATTGGATGTTAATTTGAGGGGCAGCTGGACACCCAATACTCACAACATGCAGGCCACACTCATGGTAACATTTAGATAAAGGATGGAATTGAATGGGCTGATCTGAACATTTAAAAAATAGAGAGGCATGAGACTCAGAACTCTATGAAGGAAGCATCAAGCTCTATCCTGGGAACTACTAAACCATCTGGTCCATTGGCTGCCATTATTGCAAAATCTTTAATGGCAGCCATCATAAGCATGAATTTTTATCATGGATAATCACTGGCATTAGTACAGATCATTGCAATTTGGACTGTTGTAAGTTGGGGACTTTCTTTACTGGATATATTGGATTCAAGATTACATATAGATACATCCAATATTGGCAAGAAACAGGTTAGGCTGAAAACTGTGATTATAGTTCAGAAATTATGAAGTTATATGTAATTTTGAAAAGATTATTTTTATAAAGTATTTTTTAAAAAAAATTTGTATAATTTGTATAAAAAATTTGTATAATTTTATAGAATAATTTACTAGCGGCTAGAGAAGCATTTGATGCATTCTTTAAACATTATCCATATTGTTATGGTTATTGACAACTAAAAATTACTGCAATTTTATTATTTATACTGACCAAAAGTGTAAATTATACTGACCAAAAGTGTAAATTATACTGACCAAAAATGTAAATTATACTGACCAAATGTAATTTGATACTGACATTTAATTATTTATACTGATCAAAATATTCATATATACTGACCATTTATTTTACAAAATACTGACCAAAAATGTTAAAAAATACTGACCAAATAAATTTTCCTCTATATTCTATTCTGAAATTTATTTTCAGAATAGAATATACTATACACATTACTAATTGAAATGAAAATCATATGTTAAATAAATAATATTTTCAATTTAATCAAAAATCTTTACCTATTATTATTTAAAAATTTACATATTCAAGAAAATTCTATAGGCAATCCTAACTTAACAGATCCGACATTTGTAAATCAGTATTTATGTAGGATTATTTTTAGATAACAAACTGGATTCAAACACAGATCCCCTTCAGAAAAACTGGAGGTGTAGAACTTGGAATTCAATGCAGATCCTCCAAGATGGTAAGCAGCTACTTTACTATGCAACTTGTGTCCTTATTCTTTAATATAACTAGTGTCACATCACTATGACACACTATTATTGAATAATGTGTGTTCCAGCATACATATATTTTGACATACATAGAGTTTCATTGAATGACCTAACTACATAACTCAGAGACTGCATGTATTTTCTTAAATCCATTTATTCTTAATTTCTGTTATAATTTATAATAACTGATAGATGAATAAAAATTAAAAATATCTTTTAATATTTACAAGGTGATTCAAAAAGATTGTGCTAAAATTTACAGATTTGTAGAGAAAATTCCGAGTAAAAAAGTCTAGTTGCGTTTTTTGATTTGAAGTTTCATTTAAATGAGGTAGCATGCAAAAGTTTTGTGACGTCATTTCCATTTCAGACAAAAACTATTTTTAAAATATTTTCAAAAAGTATTTTTTAAAATCACTTATAAATTTTAACTACAGGTAGGCCTCGATTAGTGCAAGTTCGAATAATGCGATTTTGATTAGTGCGACTTGTCTAAATATACTCTATAGATATCTGTATTAGGTAATGTGCTTAATTTTTGAAGTATTGTAGGCTACTTTATTTTTCATTATAATTCTCGATTCATAAGCCCAATTAAGTTATAAAGTTAAAATCCCAATTAAGTTATAAAAGTTATAAATACCAATTAAGTTATAAAAGTTATAAATACCAATTAAGTTATAAAATTCCCAAATAAAGTTATGTTGTATATAATATTTTAAAAATGCAATCTTCGTATTTTCTTTATATTTTCTGATAAATCCTGTTATGTTAGCCAGAACTCTAATTAAATTATTACATTTTATAAATAAATGCGAGTTATAATGTTACTGTCGTTATTAATTCATTTATTTATAAAATTTATTTTATAGTAATTATTTAACTTAAATTTCTGATACATGATTCGAATGGTTGTGTAATTAACTCATACAAGTACAACATTTGTTTTTCTTATTAATTTTTTACAACAATTATTTATTTTTGATAATCACTCTAATTATGCCAAGAACTGAACATAACAGAGTATGCAAGTCATTTAAAATATCTCAATTAATTTTGAAGTTTTTATATGATTCTGTTACAAGAAAGCAGTCCTCCTAAAGTTTAAAATGCTAATATTTTAAAAATATATGTATCAAATATAATCGATATTATGTTCTTTTGAGAAATATTTCTTTAACCATTATATTATTATTTATAATATCTAAAGGATTTATGTATATTTTTAAGAATATAACTACAGTATATTTTCACAAAATAATTTGAGTAAAAAAAAAGAAAATTTCACAAAAATCTTCTTAATAGTATAATCTAATAATCTAAACATTTTGCATTAACTTTAGCGTCTATTAATAAATTGAGATAAGAAAGGAAGCATTTAGGAAGAAGAAAACAAGTTACTAAACGGTGTATATTTTTAATTAAGTTTTTAAATACCATAATAAATTGAATTAAACAACCTAAAAGTTAAACATAAATATTCTAAAGTTTTGTAAGAATATAAAATTTGTAATTTTTTAATCAGTGTGTATTTGAAAAAATATATATATATAGATAGTGTATATATAACACTTTTGCCAGTAATAAATCTTGTTGCTACCAATATAAATATTCTAAAGTTTTGTAAGAATATAAATTTGTAATTTTTTAATCAGTGTGTATTTGAAAAAAAATATATATATAGATAGTGTATATATAACACTTTTGCCAGTAATAAATCTTGTTGCTACCAATTTCTTCAGAAGAAATATTCCAAATGAATTTATGCGTCATAAATAATTTCACGTATCAAATTTTTTAACCATGAGCTGTCACCATCTTATAATAGATTTAAAAATAATAATAATACAAAATAAAAGTAATAAATATACTTTTTATAATAAAAATTGATTTCCTAAAATTTGATTACAGTATTCTATTTTTCTTTTTTTTGTACTGTTTTTGTTGTATTTTGCGAATAGATTGACAATAGACAAACAGTTAAACTGATTATATAAGACTAATCTAATAAAATATGATTAAAAGTGTTTCAAACGCAAATGTCATTCACGAACGACAAAAATATCGATTTTTCTCAAATTTACGAACAAATTTTGTAACGGTACCATATAAGTACTGTACAGTATTTAAAACTTATCTGGCATATATAGGCCTACATTAATTAAGAAGAAACGATTATTTGAAATTTTAATGCTCAGCGAATGTTTGATTCTTACTGAAATATTTAAGACATTCAAATTATTGATACCAGACGAGCAGCATTCCATGTTTTAAGAAAATCGGCAAAAACATTTAAAATAAAAATCCAATTTTAATGTATAAGTAATTATTAAATGTTATTTTAGTAATAAATTTTAGTTTTACTAAATTAAGGTTTTAATAATTCCTTAAAATTGAAACTTTACATAAAAAATACAATTTTATTAATATTTAAGATAGATTTAATATTAACGAATGCGTAATGAATGATAAATTCTCATATAAATATATTTATATGAGAATTTATCATTTATTGTATCACAAGTCCAGACAAATATACTTCTAAGAAAATAACTAGTTATCCTTTAAAACAATTAATGAAAGTTTTCTGCTTAATATCTTCTTATTACATATGAAAATTAATATTGATACCAATTTACAGATGAAATAGCATTCAAGAGTGAAATATATGAAGTCCACACAAATATACTTCTAAGAAAATAATTAGTTATCCTTTAAAATAATTAATGAAAGTTTTCTGCTTAATATCTTCTTATTATATATAAAAATTAATATTGATACCAATTTACAGATGAAATAGCATTCAAGAGTGAAATATAATAAACATTTCGAAATTTAAAATGCCTTACTTGTTATTTCTTAATTCTTTCGACTTATAAGAGTTCATTGCGAAAAAATATCTTTCACATTAAGAAAAATCATTCTTGTTTAATAAATTTGAAACAATTTAAAAATATGTGTTCATAGTAAATATTATAGTTCGAGTCTCATTTTGAGTACTCTAACCCGAAACATTCACAAAAAACTTGTGACTAACTGTATAGAAAGACATAATATACAGAAATAGCGACTCTACAAAACACATCATAAAAGTAACACATCACATGTAAAGTTAATATCATAAAAGAATGAATTATATATTATTATTGGTATATATGAAACCACAAATATAATTAACAACAAATCACTAAAAACTAGTTATAAATATTATAAATGATGATTTTACACGAGTATCATAACAGAAGGAATGGCTAAATTCTCATATATCTATATAAGAATACAGTTAGTCACAAGTTTTTTGTGAATGTTTCGGGTTAGAGTACTCAAAATGAGACTAATTCGAGTCTCATTTTGAATACTCTAACGGCGGTATTCACCATCTCGAGTTGTTGGTAGAGTTGACGAACCCGTAATAAAAATTAACCGAGGGTTGTTTGGCGAGTTATTCGATATTCGTATTCACCAATATTTTCAACTGTGTAGTTATCGATTTTACACGAATATCATAACAGAAGGAATGGATAAATTCTCATATATCTATATAAGTATAGTTAGTCACAAGTTTTTTGTGAATGTTTCGGGTTACGCCCGTATTCACCATCTCGAGTTATTGGTAGAGTTAGGGTTATAAGAGGAGTTATATCGATTTGGCGGTTTGTTTGATGATGGTATGAGATGCAATTCCTGGTAAGTTATTAATTTAGATGATGAACAACGATGTAAAATATGAAAATAAATATTTCTTAAACAGTTAGTGTTAAGTTAGTATTGTGGTTATTCATCGTGAGGTTAGCTAATGGCCAGAATCTCACAAAGCAAGAACCAATTACCATATTTTACATATAGTTAATACTTCGAATAGTGCGAGAAATTCGTGGAACCAATTATTCACACTAATCAAGGCCTACCTGTACTAAAAAATTATCCTAAAAAAGTTTAGAGCATCAAGAACAGATTGTTTATTAAATTAGTGATTATTTAAATGAAACATAATTGTTTTATAAATGCAACATTCATTTTTGAACATATTCATTTTCGAACATTAAATTGCTAACTCTTCCTGGATTGATAATTATATATTGCTTGCTACAATTTTTATCAGTGTGTTAAGAATCACTATTCTTATGTAGAATTGACAGATATGCACCTCATTTTTGGGCATATCAGTGGGAATAGTAGAATGGCAAACGTTTCATTTAATATTATTAATTAATTAAAGTTTCATTATTTTACAATTTTTTTAATCTTAAAGCCAATAAACTTAATTTCAGTGCTTATTTTTTCAATGTTTCTTGTCTCTCATGCATCAAAAATGGAAATGATATCACAAAACTTTCATGTATTATATCTTTTAAACAGAGCCTTAAATCAAAAAATGTGACTAGACTTTTTTATTCAGAATTTTATCCTCTATAAGTCTGTAAATTTTGGCACAACTTTTTTGAATCATCCTGTATAATTATATTTTAATCAATATCTTACATATAATTATCAATATCTTACATATAATTTTAATTTACTATAAACGTCACAAAAATATGATGTAAATGCTTCTTTGGATAACGGATTTCCATTTATACGAATTCGTTCTCTAACAGCAACTAAGTGAGGTGAACTGCAAATGTAAATTCTGATTTTAATTTTTTTTAATCATCAAAAAGAAAACCTTAATAAAAGTCATAATAGATTAGAATTTATATAATTTATACACTAAAATTTTACAATTATAATACCTGTAAAAACCTGTTTTTATACCATGATGACGTAAAATGCATTCTGTAAAAGCACATGTGGATCCTTTGCCTTTTGTACCAGAGATATGAATAATATTTAAATTATCTATGTCTGTAAGCTATGAAGTGTAAATACAATTTTTTATCATTTGATCCCTTAAATAAAGTACAGTATTATCAATTAATATCATCATTTATGTTGTTATTAAACATATTATATATAATATTATATCAAATATTAAATTTAATATAAAACATGAAAAATAATATATTACAGTTATCTATAAAATGAAGATTATTTGAATTTAAATAATACAATTATAAAATATCAGTAGCTAAATATAATATTCAGAATATTTTTCATAATTTACAATAGAAGAGAAATACATATTTAAAAGTTTTTTATTCAATTTTATTCTTATATTTATGCTATACTTATAATAAAATAAATTATTGCAACATTA
>AYEL01055949.1:0-18313 GCA_000484575.1 Olivierus martensii
TTTTTGGTTTCTAACACACACCATTTCAATGATTGTGTGACCGTTGTTGTGACATTCTGTTTTAATTTTATTTTACGTTTTAATTTAATTTTATTTTTATTTTACTATGAATTCGTAGCATTTGTGAAATGAATGAGAAAAAATGTAAAATAGAAAATGAAAATCGAGTATATCAGTAACGGTGAGAAAATGACTTTTTCATAACAAATCATATGGGTAAACTGCTTTGTTTAACGAACATTTTCCTAACTTTTGCGATTTTAGTCGGAAAGTAATATCAACGTTTGGTAGTACAATACTCCCCGGATATAATGCTTTCATTTATATCGCGGATTCGGATATACCGTGGGTCTTTCCTGTTCCCCATTCGTTTGAAAGAGATTCTGAGAAAAATGTAATACAGCGCATAATCGACGTCCATCCGTCATAATACGAGGATGGATTGCAGAAAAAGGAAGATTACGAACCTTCTTGGATAAATTGGACAACTTTCTCTTATTCTCTAATTTAGAATCACTAAATTAAAAATAAGAGAAGCCGTCGGTTATAGCGCGGTTGTCTTATAACGCGGGTCGGATCACCATCCCGCATACCCGCGTTATAACGCGGACCACTACACTTATTTGTGTGAAAGTGCATTTTCTAACATGAAGATAGTTAAGAATCGATTCAGAACCTGCCTTGAGGATTCTTCTTTTACATATTCTGCAGATAGCTACAACAGGAATGGATGTAAATATTCAGCCCTGGTAAATGCTTTTGCTCGCTCTCATTTATCACATTAAATAGGTACATACATACTTTTTTTTATATATTTTAACTATTTATATTTTATAATTTTTTGTTAACAAGTTTATTGGATGCAATCTAGTAAATATAATTTTGTAATAAGGTTTGTTAATCTGGAAATAAAATTGGTTTCAAAAAAAGTTATATTTATGCGTTCCGTTTGTTGAGACAATAGCGTATCGAGTACCGAAGCCCCTCCCCTTTTTCGTTATATTTGTGCCGTTTGTTGAGACAATACCGTATCAAGTACCAAAGCCCGCCCCCTTTTTTGTCATTGCGGCCCTCCATATCTGTAGTAAACACGGCTATGTCCCTCGGGTTCATTATAATTGGACAGCCCTAATTTAGACATTTCTATACAGCATTATAATATATGCAGCAAAATTATACCTGTCCTTCAATAATGTTGTTCTATTGAATGGTTGGTCGTGATATCTAATATCATTAATATGTTTGACTTCCATGTTATTATACATTAATGATGTAATATATATCATTATTATTAATGATGTAACACGTATCATTAATATATAATAAATGTATTAAAGCGCATTCCATGATGCCATTAATGCATCATTTCTATTAGTTTACATAGTTTATGCTATATACTAGGCAAATGATTTATCAATATTTTATGCATTTTAATAATACTATATTCACGGATCTATTATAATCGTTATGACTCGATTTCTAATACTATTTCTACGAAATTTTATATTTTAATTCTTCATAAAAAGCTATTGAAAAGATTCAGTTTTGCCAAAATCATATTAAATATAATGAAATCAAAAATAGAAATGCAATTTTAAGGATTTATATATCCAAAAACATGGATTTCATGCGTGATCTATGTAATCAGTAATAGTGTAATCTGTGTAATCTATGTTACAGTAATCATTAAAACAGTAATTAACAATAAACAGTAAACAGTGAATTGAAGATTGATTGAATCTTGTTAGAACTTCATTTAATACACAAAATAATGATTATATATTTTAATATTAATAAATTTCATCTCTGAGAATATGGAATTTAATTTATATCATATTTAAATTCTTTTTTCAGGGGGATCTGGATTCAATTCGTTGATCCAGAAGGTAGGATCTTAATATTTGCTTTGCCTCATATTCCTCGAGTCAATTAGGCAGCGTATTCATTTGATTAACAAATAAAATAATTCTAATCAAATACTGTATTGCAAATTCCATATATTGTTAAAGTTATATATGAATTTATTTATTTTCATTGAAATTATACGCATATCTTCAAATAAAAATAAATGCTATATATACAGGGTGTCCCAGAAAGAATGGATAAGTCTGAAACACCTCATAGTACAGCTATCGGGCACTCAAAATAAAATATAAAAAAAAAATATTTCCCAGGTAGTACCTAAGATATGTCATTTTTTTAAAATGTCGATTTTTTTCACACTACTTTGCGTCTCTGTATACCACAGCTACAAATAAATGAAATCCATCGGTTTTTCGGTGTTATAATATTCTTCATAGACTATACCAATAGATATGCAGTAAATCGTATGAGTAGCTGTTGTAATTTTTTGGAAAAAATATCTCAACTTCAATTTTTTTCATGAAATGTGGTAAATAGTTTTTTGTAAAAGTTTAAGCGTACTTGGTGAAAAAAAATGTATGAAAGCCTAAGCGGCCAACTATTTTAAAAAATGCGTGTTTAATACAGATTTCAAAATGGTATAAACATCCTTTTATCTAATGTAAATACGAGGTTATTGCTATTAATATGTAGAAGGAGTAAATTCGACTAAATAACAAAATTTTAAATATTCAATTATTTCTTGTCTTAAACTGTACCTGATGATAAGGGTTTCTTAAAAAAACTACGTAACACAGTGATAAAACTTTATTTGACTTATGTACATTTAAAGTAAATGCTCAAACTATCTGCCACCGACTCTGATACACGCGCAACATCTCCGAATGAAAGCTCTTTTGAGAAGTCGCGCATAACGCCGTTGAGTAATTTTTGAAGCGGCTTCTTGGACACGGCTACGTAATGTAACTCTTGTAATTTCTGATCGGCTTGGAGTAAACTTCTTCTTTTAGGCAACCCCAATAAAAAAAATCCAACGGATTTAGGTCCGGGGAACGTGGAGGCCACAAAATGGGCCCCAGACGCTTTTTTAAGTTAACTTTATTAACTTAAAAAAGTTAATAAAGTTTTTTCACTGTGTTACGTTGTTTCTTATGAAGCGCTTATCATCAGGTACAGTTTAAGACAAGAAATAATTGAATTTTTAAAATTTTGTTATTTAGTAGAATTTACTCCTTCTGCATATAGCAATAACCTCGTATTTACATTAGATAAAAGGATGTATTATACCATTTTGAAATCTGTTTAAGATTATTTTTTTTTTACATATTTTTAAACAAGATTTATTAATTTTGCTATTTTAAAATTCGGAAATTTTAGAATCTAATTAAATTGTATTGATTATTAATTAAGATTTTAATTTTATTTATACATCATACTATTGATTGATTCGAAATATTATAAATTTACTAACATGGAAACGACTGTTTTGAAAGCAAACTACATTAACAGCTAATTGCAATTAATTATAACTTATTAAGAAACGTATAGCAATGATTGTTGTTAGATTTTAAAATTAAATTAGTTATTTTGCCCATAAATAATTGCTTACCAGTTCTTGATGCGTATGTAAGTCAATTGTTTCTTGTTAATATTTAAATTTTTCTATGAAACTAAATATCAGACCGAATTTTGCAATTATCATAGCTTTTAGATTTATATCTGAATCTTAAGTTGTTGATAATTGCGATTAATTAATGCAGTTATCCCGCCTGTTTGCCTAGGTAACTAGAAATCACTATACAATTTTAAAGAAATGTGTTACCTTATCAACAATTATAGCGAATGTAGTAGAACAGAAACAGTTCTCGATATGACAACTTTGATATTCTCCTAACGGTCTCGAATGGAGCTACTAGCATTTCCATTCTTTACATTTTTAAGATTTAATTTAATTTTCTTCAAAGATAAAATTTAATAGCATAATTTCATTATATTAATGGAACAAAGGCTAAGCACAGGCATCAGAAGAATTAAAATTGATTGGAGAAGCAGCGTCATTATAGTAGAACACAATAGGAAGAAATTAGTTAGGATTTCAAAATATCGTAATATAAGTTTAACACTAAACAAAAATAAATATATATTTTAAAATTAAAAAAGTTCGACATCATTTAACCATTAATAATATTCACAGGTAGTAGTTTATAAACAGGAAGATAATTTGTTGAATATTAAAGTAAGAATTAAATTTTTCAAGACAATCGATATTGAATGTATTAATAAATGTGTGGGAAGAATATTTAATAAGTCAAAATTAAATTAGATTTGGTGTAGATAAAATTTTGAGATGATATGTCTATAAAAATTGGAAATTTGTTACTAGAAGTTGCCTAAATTAAATTTATACTACAAATATTTAAAAATCGACTGTTCATGTTTAACTACCATTGAAAATGTTGGTTTTAAATGAAAAAATATCGTAAATTGTGTAAGCAGGGGTAAAACAATCAACTTACGAGTTTCTGTCGAATGTGAATTGAAATTTGTCAGTATTATGAAGAACATTAAATCAATGAAGTTCAAAAACAAATATGTGGAAGAATAAAAGAATCTTAACTCCTTCAAGTGATGCAAATTTAGGCTGCAAAATATTTAAGATATTGCTATCTATGTTAAAAGATAACTAGCATTTTCTTGATATTCAATGAAAAAAATTAAATTCCAGACCTAAATTTCTTTATTATGAATATATCATTTAAATTTAGTAGTTTCTCTCTTACTAATTTTAAAATCCTTACTTGATTTTCTGGTTCTTTGATGTAAAAGTGATCTATTTCTTTCTTAAAAGAAAATATTGATGCGAGAATCAGCCATTGAGTGAATATCTTCTATATAAAGTTAAATTAAAATTTATTGTATTATGTCTTCAATCGGATTAGTAGTCAATTCATCGCTAAATATATTAAATAAAAGAGAATTTTAAAATGTGTTCAGGTCATTAATTTATAATTATAGAAACTTGTATCACATTTTAGTGGATGAAACGGAAGAATAAAATAATTATTTGAATATCTGTACTGAGCTGGGTTAAACCCAACATTTAAAACTTTTGATCAAAAGTATGATGCTATTTACAGTTACTCGAACGAAAGCTTTAACAAGATCGTCAAAGCAGATAAAAAGTCTAATATCCTTTATCTATTTTTAGTCCGTAATTCTAATTTAAAACGTAGATTAGTTGCTAATACCAATTTAAAATGCAGATTTGACTGCTGAAAGCAGATAATCGTTTTAACATGCAGTTCGAAAAATTCCAATATTTTTCTACACTTGTAACAATGGAGAAAAAAATTATTTTCTCTCTTTTGAATGAAATCGGTATTGATAAAAAATTAAAGCAGAGATAGAAATAATAAAACTGAATTTTTTTGCAAATGAATGTTCTTTAGTCTGCATGTTAGTGCTGTATAGAATCCGAAGAAAGAAACTGAAAAAAATTTATCTAAACTAGGATTTTTAAATAAAATATGCTTAATTATCAGTTGTGGCATGAATCCTTCATTGTTTAGCTTTAAGCAATATAGCAGTTTTTCTTAATATGGTGGTAGTCTGATTGTAATCATAAATAATAACTGATAAATGTTAAGAAAGCATTGTTAATTTCTTGAAAATATTAATTTTGAAATTTTGCAAGTTTCGGTCGAAAAATAGAATTTTCTAATCATTTTTCATTTTCAATCTTATGAATAGGTAAAATAGGAAATAGAAAGTGGATTATCATTATCAAGTTTGATTCTTTTGTACTTAACAATCATTAAATAGAATGGAGAGTGTACCGTAATTTAATAGAATAGAAATAGTTTTTTTAATAAAAATATTTAATTAAAATAAAAATATTTTGAATGATATATTTATTAAAATAGTCTTATATAATAAAACATCTGACGTTAAGATACATCGTTAATATTTATGTATGGTTTGATTTTCCAAACTTTTCAGAGAAAAACAAAATTAGAGCCAATATTAAATGAGTTAGTTAAACTGAGATGAAAAATTATATAAATGATTTAAGTAGTTTATCATGTAATTCATTGACAGGTAAATCCGTGGAAAATGTTTAATTGAGTTGTAGATAGATTATTATAGAGATTTGCTTTGACTGCACACACGAATTTCGATATAACAAGGTCGAGTGCAATGTTGTCATTGAAGTCAATGTAATTTGTAGCAACAGTGATTAAGAATTGATCCAAAATTAATGTCCATGACGAATGAAATAAAAAAATAATCTTCAAAGGAAAATTTTATATTAATTTTTGGAATTTATTAAATTTCAAAATACCAAAACAAAGTTTTGAATCATAGCTATTGATTTTTTTCCTAGATATGCATTTTTTGATTTATTTTTAAATTTGCACAATTTATCTTTGAAAAAAACAATCAGACAAGTAAAAGTTTTCAGTAAGTATTAAACAATTATTTCCTTCTCTTAAATCATGAGCGAAAAAAACAAAAATTTTAAGAGAAACAAAATTTATCTTAATTCATGCAAAATAAGATTGAGAACCAATCTTATTTTGTATAAATTAAGAGAAATTTTGTTTCTTAGTATTTTTATTTTTTGGTAAGAGAATTCTTACAAGCAAAAAAAATTTGATTTGATTTCAATAGAAAAATGTTTTTCCGAAAAGATACACACATTTAATATAATATATTCACATTTTCAGGAATACAGTAGCAACTGTTCTGGATTTTATTTCTTAAAAAAGAATAAATATGATTAATTTATTCTAAAAATGTTATGCATTGCATTCATAAAACTTGAGATGAATCGATTCTTCAAACGAAAAAAGATCTTGAATCAGAACACTAGTTTACTGTAGTGAGAAGAACGAATATTATAAAAAACAAGAAATTTTTATAAAATACGAGAATTTACAAAAATGTAAAAACATTCTGAAAAGTTTAGACATCAAGTTATATGACTGTGAGTTAAAAATATTTCATAAAAATTTAGAGAGGTAAAAGTATAAGTTAAATTTATGAGAAAAGGTTTAATGTTAATATGCAAAATGTTAGAGCTAAGAGGAGCATTTTTGCTGCAAAGTAAAGTTTTGATAAAATTTTCTTCTATAAATATTTTGTTCGTATAACGAAAGGACTGTTACATTCTCTGATAGATGAAATAAGACTTTGATTTGTTTATGACCAAAATTAGATTTAAGAATATTTTGTTGCTAGGAAGTTGGGAATCAAAAGATCAGGAAGTGATTTCGAAATAATGGATTTAGGATTTAACGGATATTAGTTAGATGCAATCTTCGTTGTCCAGTTAGTTGAACAACAAGAAATTTCGAGCACTTGTTATTAGATTCAATGACCATATTATACAGTATAAGATTAAGTTTTATTATTATATTCGTTACCTAGTAATCTAGTTTTCTGTATTATTAGATTCAATGACCATATTATATAAGATTAAGTTTTATTATTATATTCGTTACCTATACTCCGTCTCACTCTCAACTGATAGTGACGTTACGCGATCTTTGGTTGTAACTATCCGCTTCAAAAAATAAATCGCAGAATTATTTCCTTTGCAGTAGGTTTTAATTTCATATCAAGTACATAGTTTTTAATACTTTTTTATAGTTGTAAATAATTTCAGTAATGTACTGGTGACAATCACCGGATAGAAATATAGATCTAGCGATCGTCCGTTAACGAGATTACCTTATTTGATAAAATGGCTTCTTATTCGAATGCGAGAAATAACGTGAGAGGAAAGTGCAAAGAGGAAAGTTTATTTTTCTATTATTCAAGTAATGAATTATTGTAAATTATATAAAATATAAATATAGATATAAATGTGAAAAAAGCATCCGCAGCTAACCGATCAGACGACAACGTCAACACCGGCAGCGGAGTGGTACGTTTTTAGCATTTTTAGCACTTCGCCGGTTAATGACGTGTTTTCTGACGTCACTATCAGTTGAGAGTGAGACGGAGTATAGTTTTCTAGTTTTCTGGTTATACTATAGTCGATAGGAAAATAAAAATATCGATGTTGTAAGATTGTTATTTTTTTGTATGCAATAAAAATTAGAATATAACTTGAATATATTGTTACTCTTAAAGTTATTTTGCTTCATTTTCTTTTACGACAGTTGAAATTTCCAGTTTGTTTGTTTTTCAATTGTAAATATAATTTATGAGTTATCTGAAACTGTGACATTAAAAATTTGAATTTATCGAACACAATACGACTTTTAAAAGTTTTGCTTCGAATTTATTTCGTGAAAATAGAGGAGAAAATCTAAATTTCTTTAAAAAATCGTTGCTAATAAACAGAGAATTCAAGCGAAATAAACTGCGTCAAAATAATTTAGATTTTAATTTATAAGAAATAAATGCATAATTTGCTAAACAATATATATGTTTCCGGCAAAGTATGAAATGTAGGCATTGTATAGAATGCCTAGGCAATATATAGAATGTCTGGCATTTTTAGGCAAAGTATGAAACGATTAATATTATGTATACTTTGCTTAGGTTTATATAGAATGACTGATGCTTTGTAGGAAAAGTATTAAAAGAAAGTCATGAAATCAACATATGAAAATACACGAAAGATGTTAAAATAATACTTATTTATGAAAATTAAAAGGAACTTTAAAAATGTGAATAATTATATTAAACAGGGTGCAAAAACAGGATGCAAAATATAATTGATTCATTGTCTCTCAAAAATAAAAATAAAAACTATTTATCTGATGAATTATATTTTGAGCAGATTTTAGGAATATTCTTAAGTGAGCTGAACATTTTAAAATTGTCTGCATATTATTCCAGGAAAAATCAAAATCTGTGAAGTTTTTTGAATGATTGACCTTAAAATGTTTTTAAACTAATTATTACAATTGGATATGTCTTCATCAATTATCAATAATAACAGTTAATTTACCTTCGATAACATTCCTGAGAAGAACAGAATTAATGATTCACTTGTTGAATATCACACGATTTTAACAAAAGCTCACTTATTATTCTGCAAATTCCATTTATAGTATATAAATCATTTTCTATGGCTAAGATCTTCCGGTCTGATATTTACGTTAAAAATGCGAGTTTCATCTATTTCAGTATTACTGTTCCAAGATATAAAATAAAATAAATTCATTTACATTCAATTTTTTCAAAAAAATTTTTCTTTTTGTGGATCTTTTAAAAATTAGATGTTCGAAGACTGGGGTGTAAATTCATCTATTTCAGTATTACTGTTCCAAGATATAAAATAAAATCAATTCATTTACATTCAATTTTTCCAAAAAAATTTTTTCTTTCTGTGGATCTTTTAAAAATTAGATGTTGAAGGCTGGGTGTAAATGCCCATCCATAATAGTAAATCTAAACAATTATTCTTCGTTTTTTAGTTTTTTCATGATTTCATTTTGCCTCAAAACAGGGCCAGATTTGTGCAATCGGCTTAGATCCGGCACTGAGCGGAAGTATTTTATACTTTGCCTAAATAGCATCAGTCATTCTATATAATGCCTAAGCATTATATACAATGCCTAGGCAAAGTATATATAATATTAATCGTTTCATAATTTGCCTAAAAATGCCAGGCCTTCTATATATTGCTGAGGCATTCTATATAATGCCTGCATTTCATACTTTGCCGGTAACATACATTTTTATTAGTTATACTTGAACCATATTAATATTGTTGTGATGGATATAAAAAACATATATTTTTTATATATCCACTGCAAAAATAAACACAATCATGGAAGAACTTAAGTTACTATATAGATATCAATATTTTTCATTTTTATTTTGTTTGTTACTCTCAAATCCCCAAAACACAGGAAATTTCTCCTTATACAATTGATTTTATGTTATTAAAGAATAATGAAGCATAAAGATTTCCTTTAGAACAATTATGGAAATCGTATATAGAATATACTCTATAGAAAGTAAATTTTTATTTTTTGCATTAAAAACTTAAATAAATATTTATGTTTGCTATGAAATATGTGAATAATTTGGAATTATTATTTATTTTGAGTAATATCCTTATCAGTATAATTTTATTAGAAAAAATATAATGCCTGCATTTCATACTTTGCCGGTAACACACATTTTTATTAGTTATACTTGAACCATATTAATATTGTTGTGATTGATATAAAAAACATATATTTTTTTATATATCCACTGCAAAAATAAACACAATCATGGAAGAACTTAAGTTACTATATAGATATCAATATTTTTTATTTTTATTTTGTTTGTTACTCTCAAATCCCCAAAACACAGGGAATTTCTCTTTATAAAATTGATTTTATGTTATTAAAGAATAATGAAGCATAAAGATTTCCTTTAGTACAATTATTCTATAGAAAGTAAATTTTTATTTTTTGCATTAACAACTTAAATAAATATTTATGTTTGCTATGAAATATGTGAATACTTTGGAATTATTATTTATTTTGAGTAATATCCTTATCAGTATAATTTTATTAGAAAAAAACAAGTTATATTTTATTGAGTAAAGCATTTAATATAGATGATTTTTCTTTTACATGAAACTAAATAATAAAAACTAAACTAATAATAATAATAAAAAAAATTTAGATACATTTTTCTGTTTGGTTCATGTCTTCAAAAATTCAAAGATGATTTAGCCAGATAACCTGAATTATCAAAATATAAATCCAGATATCTCTAGGCATAATAAATTAAAAAATGATAAATCAAAAAAGAAAAATTTAGATACATTTTTCTGTTTGGTTCATATCTTCAAAAATTCAAAGATGATTTAGCCAGATAACCTAAATTATCAAAATATAAATCCAGATATCTCTAGGCATAATAAATTAAAAAATGATGAATCAAAATATTTGATTTAGAAATATAATATTATTTACGAAATAATATTTCTTTGATTTGTTGCAATATTTTGTAAAATGCAAACATCTTTCTAAGAAATTAGACACCCCCATTAAAATTATTTGCTAATGCTTCTTCTTGATGATAACTAATTTTTAATAATATCTTATAATAAATAATTTAAAGAATATAGACATTAAATATTAATTTTTTTAATCACTGCTTTGCCTTGAAATCTCTTTTTAGCCAGTAAAAGCATCATTAAAATAATTGCTACCAGCTAACTGATAACTTCAATCTGATATAATTATATAATAATCTCTATTCAATGATAACTTTATATATGAATCTATATTATTATAGCTAATTCTTTGTATCCAGTTATGGGATTATCTCTTAAAGCAGTTAAAGTCGTTGCGAATTATTGAATGCAATTTCAGGTATTTACTGCTTTAATTAAGAAGTTTTTCCTTGAGAAATCGTATTCTGCTCAATGCTGAATGATTATCTTATAGTTTTACCATGATTACTTTTCGTCTGATGTCTCATCCATTGTAATCCTAAGTATTATCTTATTTCGTTATTCTATCCGTTTCTGGATCTTCCTGTTTCCTTAGTACCTGCTAATGGCTGCCATCCGGTTTATATTCTTTTCATTTTATCGTCTTCTTATCTTACTTGTTAGATATGGTCGATTATCTCCAATTCGATAATTTCGTATCACTCGCATGTTTCTATGATCAAATACAGTTTATTCAAAGACTAAAATAGCTAAGTATTGAATACATTTGAGCAAACTATATCATCTCTTCCAATTTATTGCTGTATTAATATCATAATATAGAATAAGATTTTATAGGCATTTAACTGCTGATAAGAAGATCTAGCCAAAAGTATATTAAGTCAATATTAACTTAGTCAACTTTCGAAGAAACCTAAATAAAGGGCTATTATTTAGATAAATAATTAATGTTATAATATTTAACTTTAGCGTAAGCAATTTATCCTCTCATTTCTTTTTGAAGCTAAATTTCCTTATATTCAACCGCATATTTTTTAACATTAAACGTGGAAATTTTAATTATCTTAAATTTGATAAATTTAATTTAATCTTCACTGCCTGCATATTTTTAAAGTTTTGAGAGAAAACTTTGATCGTGCAATTTCATTCATATTTTTGATACTTTCATAAAAATATTCAAGAAATTATATTCCATATATTGGAATATAATTATTTTTTTTACATACCATCCATACTCGCACGAATAATTTGCACCAATATATATATAGTCTGCTATTTATTCTATTCATATAGTGCCACCAGGATCAAAATTTGGCCTACAATTATTTTTTTTTACATACCATCCATACTCGCACGAATAATTTGCCCCAATATATATATAGTCTGCTATTTATTCTATTCATATAGTGCCACCAGGATCAAAATTTTCGAAGTTTAAAGTAAAAATTTTTGCAAACTAAATCGATCTGCTTAATTGAATAGTTGATGCTCATAAAAATCTTCATTTTTAAACAAAAATTATTAATAAATATTTAAATTTAAAACAAATGATAAAATAATCATCAAATATGCATAAGCATGGTCTCGAATATGTCATAAAAATCTCAGATGATACAAATGCAAAAAAAAGACATTCATCTCAATACTGAAATGTAAGCTTTATAAAAATATCAATTTTTAAAAAATCTGTTTAGTAGTTCATCAGATCATAACGGTGCAAGCAGATATTAATAATATATAGGAAATACTAACAATTCTATAGAATAATATATTTTTAAAATAAGATATATTCTAGGATATTTATTGATGAATTACGATTAATTATTAAAATGTAAAAAATATATCGTTTCAATATTTCTACGGTTACCGAAATTTTACGAATTCAAATGTTTTCTTATCAAATAATAACAGAAGAATATTTGAATTCGAATATTTGTGATAAAACTGTACTGATCATTTCCAAAATCATATCAATTCTAATAATTCAGCAAAGTTAAATTGAACTTTATATTATTATTATTTTTGCAAATTTAAATCGAAGTTAAACATTATTTGATACAAAATTAATTGAGTTTAAACAGTATAAGCTTTTTACTTTTTGTCTCTCTTCTTTTTTTAATCATATTGTTACAAAAATTAAGGCTATCATACCTTGTTCAAATACTACTGAATATCGTTTATTAAAAATTTTGTTCTTGAAGTTTCTAATATTTATTTTCGAATTTCTAAAATCATTTATTTATTTTCTTAAATTTTTATATTCCTGTATTATCAATTTTGTCTTTATCTATGGCATGATGGATTTAAAGATTCTGAAATTTTGTTTTCCTTTTAAAATTTAATTGAATAATAATATTTTTATAAAGTATGAAATTATTTTATATTTATTAACAGTGCTTTTTAACTTGATTACAACAATTAAAAATTTCTGGGCATCAGAAAACTTTTTCTTCTCCAATTAGTACCATAATTTCATAAAGTTTGATAATAAAAGAACAAAAATCTCTAAAATTCTAATTTTCGAAATCAGGAACCAGAATTTATAAAATATACCGACGAAGAATTTTAAATTTTGTTTCCCTATTAAAAATTGACTAAATAACTTTTTATTCAAATTTAATATATCTTTTATCAATATATCCATATAAAATTCGTTGTTTAAATCTAAAATTTTTCTAGGAACATTTTCTTTTAATATTTTAATAATAAAAGGAAACATTTCTAGGAGAATTTTAGATTTAAACAACGTGCTTAATATGAATGTATTGATAGAATATGTTAAATTTAAATAACTCAATTTTTAATCTAGAAAACAAAATTTTAAGTTCTTCTTTGATATATTCTATAAATTTTTTTCCTGGTTTTGAAAATTAGAACTTGAAAGCTTTTCATTCTTCTATTATTTTATTTTATAATAACATTTATTTATATCTTATTTTTTAAGTATTCATCATTCCAAATCATGTGTTACCTGACATTATTGAATAACAAATAATGTTTATTGTTAATTCGTTCTGTTAGCAACAAAATATTATCTTTTTGAGTAAAATTAGTGAAAAAAGTTTACAGTTGCAATTCAGTAGATTATATTGCATAATATTATAAAAAAATTATACAAATAAAAATTGAACAATATTTACGAAATATTTTTTCATAATTTTTTAGGTATCGATTTTAATGATAAATTTATTTATTTGTATCATAGAAGAAAATTTATATATAGGAGATTAAAGATGGATATATGAAAAAGTCTTTCTGAGATTCTTTTAGTAATACTGATATTATATAGCAGATAAAAATATCTTTTATAATCTGTATTAATTCTATTTGATAATAAGAGAATTCGTTTCCCATTCGATAGATTTTCACAAAAGTTGAAATTGAGATTTTTCGAAGAAATTCGATTTTTATCGAAATCTTATCCAATTTCGAGTTATTATATTGGTGCAATTATAGTAGAAATATAATTCTTTTAATTTTTAACATAGAGACTTCTATTATATGGAAGGCATGGTAGAAATCATGCATTCCATCTTTGATATCGTAAGTAATTTTTTATTAGTGTCATAATAATCCGAAAAATATATATGTGGAACGAGTGAAAGGAATCGTTATTACTTCTCAATACGTCGTAAGTATCTAATTACTCCCTGGAGACATAATTTCAGAAATGCATTATTCATGAATCATATACAATCGTTTTAGTATCACAATCTTCAAGAAAATCGTATGATATTACATGAATTCGTTCGTGACTAACAGTATTGATAACTTTTATAAATATTGTAAATGAACGTGAACTATTATATTTTTCCTGCATTTATTTCTTTATTTAATTTATATTTTCTACAAACCATGTTTTGTATATTAAATCTTGAGAATTTAGTTCTTTTCAAGATTATATCTATCAAAATGCAAACTGAAATTTATTAAATTAATTATTGTTAGGTTTTCTTTATCAGATTAAATTATCTGGATAATCACAGATTTACAAAATATTTTATCTATCAAAATGCAAACTGAAATTTATTAAATTAATTATAGTTAGGTTTTCTTTATCAGATTAAATTATCTGGATAATCACAGATTTACAAAATATTTTTGGAAACTGTAAAATCAACAACGCTTTTCAAATCCATTATTTTATTTTTTAAATTGTTCAACAATATCATTGAGCTATTGATTATTCTTCATACCATACTGATCTTTAACTTATGCTCCTTAAAAGATGTTACGGTTACTTTGCTAATTAAGTACGTAAGTTTCTTATAGAATTCTACAAATAAATATATATACAGTACTTTTTATTAAATATTCTGCATTTGACTCTCGCTTTCATTAAGTTGAAATCAAATTTTATAAAAGTTGCTATAAAATAAAAATTTCTCCATGTTAGATCTTAACAGTACAGGATCAATATTATTATAATATAAAAATTTACATACTAAACCAACTTTAATATGAAGCATATAAATTCCTTCTGTTTACTTCATCTCAAAATTACTTATTAACAATATTATTATTATGAAAAATCATGTTTACTGTGTGATTAATTTACATTTTTTCTTATTCACACACACACACACTGTATAGCGTATACTTTTAATATTCTTATAAATATTTTGCTTTTTTTTAATATTTATACTTACATCCATTTTTTATGATAAAAAAAATATTTTCGAAGATATCGACTTTTAAAGCTCTAACTGAAAAGGGAATTAAATTTAGCAGTGAAATAGATTTATGAAAAGTACGATGCCAATATATAAAAGTTAAAAGTATATGAAGAAAAGATTACGTGCAGAAAGTTAACGTACTTTTGATTAAACGGAATATTTTCATATCTGTTCATTCTTCAGACAGCAGGTTGGATATGAAGCATTTTCATATTTCTATTGTCTCCAGTTTCTTTCATTAATCCGCATTGATGTTATATAATCTTATTTCGTATACCATAAAACTGTTTTGGAAAACTTTTAAATATTTTATTTTTTACTAAAATCTTTGTTTTTGATCATTTTTTTTCTGATTCTAAAAAAAGAACTAGAAGGAAAATAGATATGCTGCATTGTAAAAATTTCTTTCTTTTAAATTTTCTTTTATATTTATATACTGTAATTATTTTAATATCCTTAAAACAATCTATTATTATTAACTCTTATTGTTGTCCCTAATAATTGTTACAAAAGTATATCGAATTATTTTTATGATTTGATATGATGCTTTTGTATTTTAAACGTATAAAAAATGACGTCTACTTTTATGAAAAATTTTTTATTGTTTACTAGGTTCTTAAATCCATTCATTATTTATGACAGAAAGTTAATTATCTGATATGCAATAATAACATATTGTAGAGTTAAGAAAAGAATAAAATTATACATAATGATGGAAAGTTGAAGTCCGACTTAATCCTTTATTTATTTAATAAGAGAAATTTATTTTATTTATGCTTATTGCTTTATTTCTAGGCTCATATAATTATTTTCTCCAGTATTTTTTATTTTATCAGCTATTCAACCATTATTAAATTTATTTGGAAGTTAAATCATTTATTTATACGATATATTTATTTGATCTTTTAATTTATATATATTTATTATTAGAAATCATTTCCAATTTACTGTAATTTAATATCTCCTAAAAATAGCTTATCAAAGTTTTCTTCAGCATTTCAACTCAATCAAACTTCTGTGAAACGTGTTCTTGAACATAAATTACAAATTAAACTTATTAAAAATTTTCTTTTGAAATTAATTGCTTAAATTACGCTATAAATAATTAATTTTTAATTCATAACAATTTAATATTTGTTGGATATATTTTTTAATTCATTATGTTTAACTAGACAATAATTGTTTAAACTGATATTTGGGTTTGTATATGAGTCCTATTAAGTTTTTATAAGCATAACAATATTCAGAAGCTTTAAAAAATTGATATTTTATACTATCTGCGCTAGATTAGGATATATTTGCATTCTTAAATTTCATGTTATATCACAGATTTGCATTTTTTTATTACACTATGCAATCTAATTAATTAATACTGTCATGTTAATGCCTGTTAATATTGATGTATAATGCAATAATTTATTCCATCCAGATGATTTTATTATGGAAAATAATAGATAAATTTTTAATTATCCGTCTATAAAATATTTTCTAGTAATTTATTATTTACAATAAAACATAGCATATTTGAATTTATTGCAAAAAAACAAAATCTAGTTAAGCTATAGATGACACATACAGAATGAAAAAAAAACATTTTTACGGACCAACAATATAATGAATAATAAAACATGCTGTTCCATTGATTTATTTAATTTTTTTCTTGTCTCATGGAGACTTAGATAGGACTTCTCTAATTACAAATTGATTACTTAAGATAAAAAATTTAGTATTTTGAAAGTTAACTGCATATGCATTAAATCCTAGTAATTTTCAAGCAATAACAGCAAAAATTTTTTTATTTATGTTACCCGAGAATATATTCAAGAAATAATTACTTTATTTTCATTTTGTAAGTTTCTGAATTCGATAAATATAAAATTGTCAGAATATATTAAATTTTATATCGAGAAATTTTCTAAAGTTTATATTATATATATATACGATTATATATATATATATAATCGTCTAGGAAAATCATATGCTTTTGTACATTTTAAAGTAATAATACGAAGGATAAAATTTAAAAAATTAAAAAAATTGCAAAAAATAGCTTAGAAAACAGGCAAAATTAAAAACATGAAAAGTCTACAATTGAATTAAATGGATATTCATTGGATTGAGAAAGAATACAATTGAAGAGTGTGATCCAAAAACAAGTTCAGTCCATTTTGATCATTTTTTTATTTGATGCAAATCCATGCTCCTATTGAAGTCATTTATCTTATTAAAGGCCGATTTGTTCCCAAACCATGCCAATCGATGTGTACGGGACACTCGAATCCTGAATCCTGCTTTGCTTTTGAAAACTTATTCAGTCCAGAGAACAGTAACGATGAAAACTTGCTCAGTCCTTTGCGCATGAGCAGAGCGTTTTCCTAATTTTGCCAGCAGGGCGGTAAAAAAACAAACTGCTATCACTGTTTGCAATAAATTTGCTGTGGGAATTTTTGTCGTGTTTATTAAATGTAAAATTGTTATATTGGTTATTAATTTTCATGTTAGATGCTCTTGAAATGAAATCATAACATTAAAAATTTAAGTTTCTGGGATTTTTTTTATCTATCGTTAAAAATAAAGTTATTTTTCTGAATTTTAGTAGTTCTAATTTGCAATGATTAAATACATATTCTAGGGCCTTTCCCATGAGTATAATGTACTCATGGGGAAGTTCCCAGAACTTCCCCATGAAGTAATAAAAATAAATAAATGTTTTCCATGAGTAGAATGTATTCATGGGAAAATTCAAACATTTACTTTTTACTATAGTCGATTCTCGTTATTCGCGATAGTTACATTCTGTAAATTCTTCGCGAATACTGAACCATTGTGCCTATGAGAAATAAACAGTATTTTCGCC
>AYEL01055950.1:0-37172 GCA_000484575.1 Olivierus martensii
AAAATATATTTAAAACCAGTTCTTAAAATCTTTAATTTAATAATTTTTTAAAAAATTTTTCATAAATTTACCCAAATCATAATCAATTCTATAAAATAATAAAAGACGGATACAATACAGTGTTTAATATTATTTTAAACTCATATGAATAACTGAAAAATATAAAAGAAAAAAATAATGACAATTTTTATTAATACAATATTAAAATTTCTTTAAGAAATATTAAGAATTGAATAAAAATGTTGCAGCCATTTTTTATTAAGGAATTCCGAATAAAATTAAATAAGGAAGAAAAAATCGTAAAGGAAACATACAAATATTTTTAAGCCAAGATACAAATAGTTTTTTCTTTAGAAATAAAAACTAGACTTCCTTTCTCTTTCACTTCTGTTCTATTTTTATTATTTTTTAAATTCATTTTCCTTTCATTCACCTTGAGAAGACCTTCGCACTTCGTCCGGTCTACTGACCTTGAAGACATCGGGTCGTTGGTATCTGATTCTAGTAAATTCATATAATAACCACAACAATAATAGTTTTTGCATTATTTTGGTACCATGATGTGAATGATCTTTTTAATAAGCTTCAAAACTAATTCATATATAAACACTCCCTTTCGCTAGATCGTAAAGAACGATAATGAAGTTCGTGGTAAGTTTCGTCATAATTTCATAGCAATTATATTCTCCTGAGTTGAGTAGCCTAACTAGCATTTAGGTAATTTCGTGATGATAATGGAAATTGTGTATTTAACTCAATAAATCTGAAACAGCAGAAGAGACTTAAAATATTAATTCTGCATTAGTTATGTCTATATTTTGGTTTAAAAAATTTTCCTATTAATAAAATAAATTTATTTTTTAATAATTAAATTTCTGACAATTGACATTTTGTCAATTTTTATGGTATAGAACTTAGAATTTAAATATAAAAAATATAATTATTTTAATATAATGATCATATTTTAAAAAATTGTGATATTTATCACCTCAGTTTTTACAGATTAACGTTTTTAGAGCTATAACAATATTATATGGGTATTAATCAGATTAATACATTATTTCTTTGACAGCTTATATTTTTAGTTACGCTGCTTTTGGTGTCTGCTCATCATCATCACCATCTATCAGAAGAATTCAATGCTTATTTGGGATATTTAGGCAGAAAAAGTATTAGACATCACTACCATCGGCATTACCACCACCATCATCGTCGACATTATCATCGTCATCATCGTGATTTTCCGCACCGTCACAAAAAACTCAAACATATTCATTCTCATAGTCATAGTGTCCACACCATTTTCATTTGAATAATTTTAAAAATACGAATATAATATATATTCTTATGAGTTTTAAGCTGATAAAATGAAAAATTATAATTAAGTTTTTCATTAAATTTAATTAAAATTTTGTATTAGATTTAATAAATGATTCACACTTATTAATTTTCATTACTAATTGTGAAATGTTTTAAATTGAAAAAAAAAAAATAAATAAATAAATATAAACTGTATATGTAAATTAGAAAAAACTAATAGAAAAGAGTTCGTTGTTCTTTTTTCCTATTATCAGTATCTACTCTTTAGAGAAAATTAATTGCCATCATTTGAATATAGATAGGCAATAATCATAGAAGGAAGCCATTCATAATTCAATAATAGCCCTCATTAATTCTTCTCAGAACTGTTCATTGCAAATTCTACACAGGTTAATGATAACGCTAAAAAATATCAATATTCTTCGTAACATTAAAAAATATCCGAATGACGTTTCTAATTTAAATACATTTATGTTAAGCAATAGAATAACAGATATGAGAAAAATCTATTTGATATTCAGGACCAGAATTGCTAAATTAGAAACTTCAGCACTATTCACAAGTATATTTGTAAAGTCATATTATATCTGAGATCTTTCTGGTCGTGTATCAAAACGTCACAAACGTTTACACGTAGATCCGGTTCTAACTGTATCCTATAATTATTGATTATCATGAATTGAAGTTTTGTATTTGTAAAGTCATATTATATCTGAGATCTTTCTGGTCGAGTATCAAAACGTCACAAACGTCTACACGTAGATCCGGTTCTAACTGTATCCTATAATTATTGATTATCATGAATTGAAGTTTGAATTATTTTAATAATAAAAATATTATATAGCAGTAAACCTCCTTCTAGAAAATAATTACAATATTATAGTAATATTTTACATAAAGATAGATATGCGATATAAAAATTATATTAATTAATATTAAAATTATAATCATTATAACAGTAAGAATAATATAACACTTATATTTTAATGAATACAGAATTAATTTAACTTTTCAGTCGAGTTAAATTTATAATAAAACAGTATTGTATTTTATTAATTAATAATTATTTACATGTAGTAATGCAATAGATTGTAGTAATATGGCACTTATCAATGGTTAATATAAAATATCATTAATTCTTATATAAATGCAGAAACAAATTATATGGCAATGAATACAAAAAATATCCTTGGATATTTACTTTGTCCTTCTATCTTTCTGCAAAATATCTCAATTATCAATCATAAAATATTCAAATTTTATGAAATCATTCGTTATTAATTAATATATAGGTTATTAATTATTTTAAAGTTCTTACGAAATTTAGTTACATGATGACGACTGTTCAAAATTTAAAAAGATAATATCTTTGAAATTATTTGTTATACATGAATTTCATTTGAATGGATAATTTTACAAAAAGAGCCACTTTTTACAAAAAGAGTTTTTATATAATCAATTTTCTTGCATATACTTGCTGCTGCTGAAGAAAAACATCGCACAATACATTATCAAATTTTGTAGAATCCACAGATTAGTTGAGGCAGATAGGACACTCTCATAGACTCTATTGCAGGGGTGGGTAAACCGCGGCCCTCCGAACTATATAATGCGGCCCTCAACTAATAGCTATAATGCCAAAAATTTTATCGATAAATAAAATGAATACAAAAGATTCGAAATCTGTCTCCATATCTCAGCAATATAGTTTGTTATTTCTAGAAAAGTAATAAATAATAATTAATATGGCAAACTGTAGATATCTTTAGAGTGTCATATTCCTTACAAAAATAGATTTGATTAACCGTTAACCAGAATAAACATCATTGCATAAGAAAATCCATTGCAAAATACATTCAAAATCAAATAAAATCGTTTTGAGATCGGTTGCAAAATACATTCAAAATCAAATAAAATCTTTTTGTCAGTCAATCAGTTTTGTCAATCAATACCTTCCATAATTTCACGGTGTTTGTACTTAACATTTGTGAAATTACCTAAACATGTATGTTTTTAATTATTGTTTCAAATTTAAAATGATTAAATTATAATTTTAATATAGTATATAATTTAAATGCCAGCAGTCCGAAAAAATATTCATTTTTTTCGGACTGCTGGCATTATTAAAACCCATGATACAGACGGCCGGATGGCAAGTGGTAACGCGAACTCGGGTCCTCCAGGGTGAAAAGCCGAAGCATTTTCACGCTGCCAATCCGGCCGACTGTGAAGGGTGGTCAGATGGTGAAGGATAGGGATCGCTGGGAAAGTGCGGCCCTAGGCTATATTTCATTGATGCAATATGGCCTTTCTCCCAAAATTTTGCTCCACCCCTGCTCTATTGTATACAAGAAACGAACGAAGCGCATCTATGGAAAGTACTTGAAATGAACTCAACTATTAATAAAAATGATGTTTTAATCTATTGAAAGAGTTTTTTGTAATAAAACTGCCATAAGATTCGTAGAAACAATAATAACCGACCTTCCACTATCTACAACAAAAATGAAATGAGTAACACCCATGGTAACGTCAGGTACTGCCAATAGTGGCAGCACCTTCGAACAAGCGAAGTGTCCCATCTGTATCAACTAATCTGTGGTAGAATCATTCTGTATGGTAAATTTTGTTAATTTTTATTTCCCTATGTAATTCTATTAAATAATGGTGATAATTCGAAATTCTAAAAACTTTATCTTTGAAACTATCGGATATAAACAATACAAGGCGGAGACGGGTAAGGGCGTAGTTGGGGGAAGTGCATTATCGGGCATTTTTTATTATAAGATAAGCGAAATTTTGCTGTTTGATATTGTAGTATTCTACTACAAGTTAATATCAACCTATCGATATAGTTAACGCACGATGAATGATGCGATTCCAGTATTTACATCGACCTTTTACAAAAGCGTCACGTCCGAACAGCACACACAACTTTTGACAGGATCTTAAAAGTGCAATAATTCTTATGATAACTTCATATTAGGAGCTGTTTATGGTATGTATTGACAGGATCTTAAAAAAGTGCAATAATTCTTATGATAACTTCATATTAGGAGCTGTTTATGGTATGTATGAAGAATATTGATTAAAGTTTATATTAAATAAACAATATTTTTTAACATTTCAAAATTTTTTGAGAAAAACTCTGGTAAGCTCTTGCCTCGTAAATATTGTTACCTGGGGCAAGTGCAGATCAGCACCTTGGGATAATCGCGTATTAGGCTACTCTGGACTCATAATAAGTTCAATTTTATTGTTTCGTGTTCTACATTTTAATTTGTTTATTAACTTCTTTTTCTAGCAGATAACATAGTTCGCAGCTATGTCAGAAAAACCAACAGGGGGCGATTATTCATAAGAAATGAACGGAATGTGAACATTGTCGAGATGCTGATTGATAAATGCAAAATCATCAATTAAAATTTTTGTATAACCTATTTTTTATAGTGGTTATTAAACAATTTGTGTACTTATATCAGTTTATATTTTTGTTTTATTTCCCTTGTATAAACCATTTTTTATTTGCTAAAAAGCATTTTGTCATATTAAATAACAAAATGTGTGCTTTGTTACTTTGAAAAAAATAACCTATTTTTTATTTGATAAAAAGCATTTTGTCATATTAAATAACAAAATATGTGCTTTGTTACTTTGAAAAAAATAAAAAGTGATATAAAGTAAATAATGTGAAACAACCATCTTAATGCGGTAAAAAGCATTTTATAGTAGATTTGTTCATAATTCTGCTCTTTCCAAGTAGCATGCGTAAATAAACTTTAAAGCTTTTCTTAACTTGCATGTATCCTCTTACCCCGTTTCGGATTAAGTGCAGAGTAGTTGACATTTTGTATGATTTTGTAGCAAATTTAAAATTTACAAGGATATACGGTAATAGCTGCGCAATGCGATTGTTAACGACCTTGTTATATATACGATAGGTTAAAACACTTGTGTTTAAAGTCCAACTTTGCAAAAAAACCGCTCTGCATTTACCCCACTCCGCCTTATATAAAAAATATCATTTTGCAATCTTAACATTATTTTTCATCTGAAAATCTTTATATTTTTAATGAATAATTAATATATTGGATTAAGAAAATGATAATTATATTCAGTAATTGCTATTTAATGTCATAAAAATAGCCATTGAAAGATATAAAGGAAATTAAGTTGTATCATCATGCTCTCAAGATCAATTATTATAATAGCTATATTATATAGTAATCACAAAATAATACAGCAATCATTATATTAACCTTTTTTGAATTTCATATAATTTTAAACAGATTAAAAGGCATTTTTAAACATTGTATTATTTAATCAGCCATAATTAAATGATAATATCATGTTTGCAATTTTAACTAATAATGAATAACAATTGATGCCGGTGCTAATTTTCTTCTTTTGCATAATAATAGTGAAAGATATAATATGGTTACTATCATCATTGTTAATATTTTTCTTATGCTAACTATGGATATAAAGGATACAATCGTAGCATTCACAATACCAGTCAAAATCATAATACTGTATTTCGGTATTTTTTTATTTATGTAACTGAGATAACGATGTTAATACCAGTATTTCAAAAACATTTTTCATTAAATTTTTATTACAGTTAGGGCAATGCTTTCAATCAAACTTTTATTACAATAATAAATACTGTATTCTGACAAAAAATATTAAAAATACAATTAATCTAAAAACAAATATATATATATTGATACTTAACATTTTTATTCTTTTACAGATCTGAGTATCATGACGCGATCAGTTTTTTGTTACATAGCTGCAAAATCAGTAATATTAATGATCTATTAATAATAATCTATATTCACGTAGTGTATATATTTAATATAATACCTTCATAAAGCGCAAAGATTTATATGAAAAAAATATACTTACAGAAAAATATTACACATTTTTAGAATATTTAAAAAAATAAAAAAGATGTAGACATTTAATATAATACCTTCATAAAGCACAAAGATTTATATGAAAAAAAAAATACTTACAGAAAAATATTACACATTTTTAGAATATTTAAAAAAATAAAAAAGATGTAGTATATTTAATTTGTCAAGAGCAATGTTTTTCAAATTTAATCTTCCTGATGTTCTCTTTTTTATTAAGAAGAATTATCGCTAACTTCAGTGTTGAATTACAGTGCGGTATTTATTTATAATTTCTCAGAGCATACAAAGAAAACTAATCTATAGATTAAATTAGAATCTTATCTATATTTTTTATGTAGTTATAATCATGATTTAGTAATTTTTTAGTTAAGATTATTATTGAAATTATGTTTTTCATAGTTTTGTATAAAGCTCTAGGGCCCTTATAAGTATGTTTTCCTAATCTTGGGATCTGCGGGTCACACTGAGAAACATTGAAATAATGTGTATAAATTCATGGTCTTGTGATTTTTTGGGAACATTCAAACCAAAATAGTTATTCATTAATTCTCATGATATAAATTTATTAATAATAATAATGTCCTGCCTATCACGAAGATTTTTTTAACGTGCTGTAGCTACTATGTTACATATGTATACATGTTACAATATACATATGTACACATACATATGTTACAATATGCATGTTACATTACATATGTACAGCATTTTACAAAAATCTTCGTGATAGGCAGGACATTAATATTATTAATAAATTTATATCATGAGAATTAATGAATAACTATTTTTATACATAACATAACATGTTTCTTCTTTTGCATAATAATACTGAAAACTAGATTATTAGAATTATGTCGCTTGAGATGATATTCTTGAATTTCGTATTTATGAATTAATCTTAGCAAATATGAAGAGAACACAGCCGAATATATTATTATTATCTAATTAATTACATCTAAGTTTATTATATTAATCCAAATTCTGTAATATTTCAAAAGTTACATCAAAAAAATCTATAGTATCTACAGTTTAATTTAGTTTTCCAATAATCAAATCTATTATCAAAAATATTGACGATAATTTTAATATTTATATGAATAAATCATAGAGTTATTTTTAAAATGAATACTAAAAAACACCGATAATTTATATTAACATCGGTATTTGAATACCGGTATCTCGATATTGTGTGCTCTAGGACATGATTACAAGCTTAATTTTGGGCATTATCATTTTGGACATAACAGCCATAGGTAACCAAAATATATCATCTATATCTATATCCTTAATATCATCTATAGTTATATCTATATCATCTATATCTATATCAATTATATCAGTTATATCTATAACTAATATAGATGATACGATGCATAGCATATCGATGGCTATAATTCTGCTTATGAAAGTTTTGTACTCTGAAGGATTATTTGAATTAACTATATTTGCTTAATTGATATTATATAAATTAAAATAAAGAAAAGAAATGCATAGTTTCTTTACAAGTAATTTACAAATTCAGTACTTCTATTCAAGAAATAATTCTCTTCTAATTAATATTTCGATAAAGTAATCATGAATGAGCATAAATACTTCTTATAAATTTAATTAAACATTAAGTATAACCTAATAAATAATCAATTTAATTTTTAATTTAATGTTTCGAATTAGAAGACATAAAGGATGAATTATGAAAAAAGTGTTTTTAATTATTCAAAATATAATTACATAATTATAGTACAGACTAAATTAGTTCAGTGTTTTTATTTTTTATAAATTTTAAATTTAAAAAGATTTTTAATTTAGATGTAGCCAGTTGAAAATGGAATGTCAAAATTAAAAAAAAAAAAAATTTATTATTAAAAAAAAATATTAAAAAATATTAATATATTTTTAAAATATTTTCATAAATAAATTACTATTAAAAACTTAATCATTTTTAAAACACTAAATTTTATCGATAAAAAAATTAAAAAATAATCAAAGAAAACAATAATTCTTTATGTTTCCTTAGTTTACATAATTTTCACTACATGCCATAATCTATTTATAGACTATTGTGAGAGTTATAAGCACTAAAAGGCAGACATAAAGGACTAAAAAAATATGCTATTATGATAATTTTTGTTAAGATTCCGATACTATTTCAGCGAAGAGGATAAATTTTACCAAGAAACTTATTAATATTTTGTATGATATTGCCATAAATTTAAAAAGAAAAAACAGGATTATATATATATATAGCAATTTAAAAAGCTATGTTGCAGAAAACAATTTCCCAGAAGATTTTTCCATTAAATCTTTCGAGAAGTGATCAAAGCCTTCAAGCATTTGACCGTAACCTTGAATTCGACATTTTGTTTCAATGTCAAAGTTCGTTTAACTAGGATCTAGAATGACCTCGAACTGAAATACTGTTATCCCATTTCTTACATCCTCTTATCTCGTAGTAAGATAAAAATATTGACTTTGCAAATTTGATACCTATCAATTGTGATAGTAGATACTTTATATATAAATGCTAAATTGCCATTAATTCTGAAAATAATTAGTATAATTTACTTTTAATAATTGAAAAATTTTCAAAACAAAGGAATTATAATAATTTTTCAATATTTAAGAATATTTTTTTAATTAAAAATCAAATTGAGTATAAATTTCAATAATCATAAATACAGTACTGTTTGTGCGGTACTATTTATTTTCGTAATTTTGCATACAATAAGTTCCGGTTTTTCATTTCATTAAATGAATTCCTTAGTAAAATCTTATTGTTTTGTATTATTCTTACAATTGAGGATATTTCCAAATATCAAAGGTTAGGAAGAAAAACAATTGTTTTAAATTATTGAAGGAAAAAATGATGATCTATGAGATTAAATGGGAAATTACTAAGATTTTTTTCTGTTGTTAATGTAATCTTATCAATAATAATTAAATTAAAAACTTCATAACGTCACATATTGGCATGACAATAATACATTTATAATTTTAAGTAATAATAAAAATGTTTTCATAGTCAAATAAATGGAGAAATTTAACATCCTTTAAATGTAGATGATCAAAATTTAATTAATATAATTATTATAATAATATAGAGAAATTAATCGTGTTATTCAGTTTTTATATTTGTGTCTATCCTTGTAACATTCTATATATTGCATAGCATTAAATATTGAAAATGCATACTGTATTAGTGATTATTAAGAAAGAAAAACCATAACATATTTTCAAAATGTAGAAAATGATTTTTAAAAATAACAATAAATATTAAAAAGTTTATAAAGGATTTCTGATTCATAAATTAATTAAAACTGAAACAATAAATTATAGTTGTCGTTTCGAATAATAAAATCTTAGCATTTTTTGTTCGTATAAAATCATTTTAAATTTTATATTTGGTTATCTTGGTTTTTACTCTATGCTATTTACTTTTTTTTTTTATTAGGAATAATGAATATTAATGAATCTTCACTGTCTGACGAAACTTTAGAATTATCGAAAAGTATGAAGGTTCTAAAAATAAGCTTTGACATTTTTTTTTTTTATTAGCATTAATGAATATTAATGAATCTTCATTGTCTGACGAAACTTTAGAATTATCGAAAAGTATGAAGGTTCTAAAAATAAGCTTTGACAAATAAAATTTTTTTCTTTAAAATGATGTATTGTGTTTATGGATCGTTAATTTCGGGGACTATCCTCATCATTATTTATTTTTTGAGTAGTTTAGTAAAAGTATAAATAGAAAAGTCTGATTCGCTTCTCACTCTCACAAGTATTAATTCAAGATGAAATTCGTAGTAAGTATTCAAATTTATTTTTGTATAGAAATTAAAAAAGCACTGCATCTAAAAATTCTAAATAATTCGGTATCTTTCTATATACACAGAACGATAACGAATTATTTAACTATTAACTTCAATTATTATATATAATATTAAATTATAGAGCTTATATAAAATTAATAATTTATATCATTTGAATTATTAATTTTAGTGTTTACATTATAAAGTTTTTCTTATTTGGAACATAAAATAATTTAATTGAGCTATCTTAATAATTCTCACATTACAGTAGACTCCCGATTAATCTGCCCTATGGGATGGACCTCAGTCGTATAAACGCCGGTTAATCCGAAAACACATACAAAAATATAAATTGTAAATTAAAAATATATAACTTATAAATAAATGCTCATTAAACTTTTATTTAGATATATAAAAATCGATAATCTTCCTTTTTATTTTTGATTTAAATTCGGTTTTGAAGCGAAATCACGCTATTTCTCATAAGAATTTTAGTTGTAGATGAATTACCGTGCTGTTCGATATACCTTATAGCAGTTTCAAGCACTTTTTTTCCCTTACGAACGTCTTATTCTATTTTCATTTTTATCTCTGCTCATAGCTCGACGAAAATGTGGCAGGTTAAAACAAGGCCGATTAAAGCAAAACCGGATAAGACGGGGTCTACTGATTTTTGATACTGTAATTTCTAATTGTTTATTTATTTTTTCAGTTCGTATTCACTTTCATCGTCGCTTTAATAATGCCAACTTTTATTGAAGCGACCTATGGATACGGAGGAAAAAAAGGCGGTGGAAAGTATGGTGGATATGGTGGCGGAATGCATGGATATGGTGGCGGAATGCATGGATATAGTGGCGGAATGATGCATGGATATGGTAAAGGAAGTTATGGCGGAAAATTTCATAAAGGATAAGAAAATTATTTTTTAATGAAAGAATAAAAGCTATATTTGTTAGCATAATATATAATTAGACTGAAAGAAAGACCACAACATATTGTGAAGATGTAAACTGTTATTTTTCTTTTTATAAATAAAACTATAAAAGTTCTGCTTGTTTTTATAAATTGCAATAATTTTTATAAAAAAATAATCTTATTAGACATTATTATATTTCATTAAAAAATTATAAATACAAAATAGAAATATAATGCATCTCATATTATATTAAAAAAATATTAATTTTATTACTGATATTTAATTATTAATTAAAATCGATAATATACAAATAGGATATCTAAGAATATTAAAAAAAAAAAAAAAAAAATAGAATATAAAAAAAAAAAAAAAGATTAATGCTCCATCTTTCAAAAATCTATAGATAATCTACATTAGTTAGATTTTGAAGATTTGAGAATATTAAAATTTAATTCAAGTTGCTATAATAAATCAAAATCCACAGTAGTAGTTAAGAAATGATACTTTCTTTAGTAATTCATATTCCGTGCTTTTTGTTAAATTGCTAATTGTAATAAATTGTGTTTAAATATTGCTCGGATAACATTGTCCTTCTTTATTAATAAAAATAAAATAATTTTTATTTAACAATTAGAGAATAATTAAGCTAATCGATTTGTCAACAGTATTGGATTCTGTTAAAATATCTAATCCTGTTAATAATTTAGCTGGATAGCCGCGGTGGAAGCGTGCTGTACTTTTACTTTTGAGGATTCGGGTTCAATTCCCAGGTCTGACACGTTCCGAAATTTTTCATGAAGGTCTGGTCTCCTCCCGTTGAATCCCATCTTCCATCTGATGACTGACTTCATCAGGGATGTGGGGCACTGGAATGCCTCGCCGGTTATTATTTCAATAGAGTGGAAAGTGGCATTAAGCTGCCCAAAAATTTCTGTCGACAAAGAGTAAACGATGGAAAATACAGTTACAGTATACAGTGAACTTAAATTATATTTTGAAGTTCGATTAATTGAAAGATTTCCAGTTATTATTTCAATAGAGTGGAAAGTGGCATTAAGCTGCCAAAAAATTTCTGTCGACAAAGAGTAAACGATGGAAAATATAGTTACAGTATACAGTGAACTTAAATTATATTTTGAAGTTCGATTAATTGAAAGATTTCTTTAGAAAATTGCCAATTTTCTATCTATAAGTTATCAATATTATTCAATACTATATAAGCATAAATAGAAGTTGATGCTTGCGTTAATATTAGAGATACATACTTATTTTAACAGTTAGGTTAATTGAGAAAGTGTATTAATTAAATAGATGAAAATATTTAGAATCAATGAATACACTGATTCTAGAAAATACTGTAAGCACTGTAACCAAATAAATATTAGAAAACACTGTAAACAGATAAATATTCTAATTAAAAGTTTAATTATAATTAAAATAATTGTTTTATAGTAAGCATATGTGTGTTGTAACTCCAATATTTCTTATATGTTTAATATTATTAGTAGGTCTACTTGTATTTAATGATAATTCGGTAAATATTTGTTGTTTTTTTAAGTAGTCTTACTTTTGAAAATTTAAACATAAAAATAAATTTAAATCTAATCCAAATTCCTAGAACTCTTTTTGAAAATTTTACGCATGTTAAAAAATAATTCGGCGGTGTATAGTGTGATATTGGATTTACCAATCTAGATAGAGACATTAAAGGGACTAAAATAATTAGTGCAATTTTTGTAAAGAGATAGTATACTACTTGTACCCCAAGTTTCTTATCTCAGGTGCCACGAGCATACACCTATTTTTATAACAGTTATAAATCACTTGTCCGTGCAAGTGTACATCGGTAGCCAGTGAAATTTAAATGTAATATGTATTAAAGTGAAAATTATACGCACTTCTTATTCTTTTCATTATCATTTTGGTCCATGTTTGCTTCCATAGCTTCCATGTCCACCATAGCTCCCATGTCCACTACGTACATTTCCAAAACTACCATGACTTCCAAATCCACCTTTATTACCAGCAGGTCGGAATATGCTGCCACCGCCACCGCCACCATGTTTTTGTCCACCATATCCAATTCTTCCTCCGTGTTCACCAAATCCATGTCCACCACTTCGATGTCCACTATATTTATGAGCGATGGCACCCATCACCATCACAATCACCAAAATTAAAACAAACTGCAAAAGAGAAATTAAGAGTCATTGTAATTATATAGTATATTAATTTAAGAATCTGATGGTATAAGAGTACTTACAGAAGTCTTCATTATTGCTACACTTTTATTTTCTCACTGTGTAAAGGTCTTATATAAGAATGCTAGAAAATTACGTAATATTCGATATCCAATAACAAAATAGTTCTTTCGTCTGTAAACTGGATGATACTCCTTCTTTATAATAAATTTAAAGCACTTGGCAAATTGTTTCAGTTCGTGAGAAAATGCGGAATAAAAACACGTCAAACAACTCTTAATGATTTGCATCACATACAGAGAAAACATTCTTATATTTTTCCTAAAATCTAAATCTTAATTTAATGAACAATTCGAAAATTCAAATGCCTATTCGATCGTTTGAAAACATTCAATAATCGAAAATAAATATATTTTAAAGATATTTTATAGGATGGGAAGAATAAGTTTTAAGGAAGGGGGAAAATACTTTATATATATTTATTTACATTCTGACTCTTTATAAACTGGTTTGACGTTGCTTCATTTACGAAGAAAAAGTCTGGAATCGTTGCCAGCAGCAGAAATGACATAATTAAAAAAAAAGTTTATCTTCGTTCAAACCACTTGCACTGAATTCTTAATTAGTTTCCATCTTGTAATTAACTCTTCCATACAAGTAATTTGCTCATCTATAAAATGTTTCCGCCTTTTTTTCAATGTCAAACTCAATAGTATGAATTACTTTCATTCTTTAAAATTCAACTTTGTATATATTAAATTAAATATAATTAAATTCAAATGATTGGTTTGATAAACATTTCCGATCTATTTTACGAATTATGACTTGTAATTATGACAATTTTTATTATTTTTCACACATTTTTAGATCAATAGCAGCATGAAATGAATTTAGAGAATTTATAAAATATATAATAAAATGTAAGAATAAATGCAGACGTCTAAATAGAATTGTCGTTGCCTAATTTTAATTACTTAGACAAAAGTTTGATCTTTGAAAGTTTTTTTTTTTAAAAAGGTAATAAAAGTAAAAGAGAAAATAACAAGAGAGAAAAATAAAAAGCCGATATTTTTTGCAATAATTAGACTTATAAAATTTTGTATTTATAAATAAATCAATAAATCAATGCTTGTAACTGACTAAAATTTCAGGAATTTGTTTTATTGAAATATTATTTTGTAGAATTAATATATGTTATACAAAATATGGATTTTTTTATAAAAAAAATCTGAATTATTTCAGAATAGAAATTACTTATGAATAAAAATATTTTTACAGTATATCCTATATTTTTAAGTAAACTTTAATTAAAATAAGTAAACGGAAGGATTATATAATTGAAATTATTGTAAAGATAGACTTTATTAAGTGCATTCTTTATTCAAGATACTGACATTGAACTTGACCATTAAAGCATTTTTGCAAGATCCGCCTCGAAATTGATGGTGAAGATAGAAAGGAGGAGGGTAAAAGAAAATAAGAACGATCATGCAATAAGAAATATTAGGGACCTTTTAGGTTAAAGTTTCACCCAAGTGGGTCATTAAGTTTGTGTCAGCGAACTTTCTTTGTTAAGTCACCTTCTATATAAATCCAGTGATGCTGATGCTGCTATAACATTATCGACTAATACTGCATTAGCAAGACTGGTTTCTACAATAACAAGAGATGAGAACCTTGGTGAGTATCATCTTTAACTCCCGTAAACCTGTTTTTAAGTCTCTGATTTCTCTTCATGGAAAATTAAGCTAATATAGAATCTGATTCTGATAGAACTTAATTTTAATCTTTTTTTAACTGTATTTCTTAAGAATCAATCAGTATTCCTATTGTTTATCTATGCTATTGAATAATATTTATAATGTGTTTTTGCTATGCTATATTATTTGTATTTTTAGTTGCTTATATAATCTGTTCTTTAAATATAATATTTAAAAGCGAATAGATTATTATCTAGCATTGATGTGTGCTTATTACACTTATTATAAACGATAAACATAGATCAAATAGCATTGATTTGTACTTATTATAAACAATGCTCATAGATAATAGACTATTTACGTTAAATTACTTATAGAATTTTTCCTAACAAGCGTGAATATAATCCATATTCATAGATGCAATATGTGAAATTCTATAAATAATTTAATGAGCATTACAGTTTTCAGACATATTTTATTGATTTAATATTGTTTATTAGAACAATTTAATTAATTTTTTGTTATTTATTTTATCATTATCTAGATGACCATTTTTGTTTTTGTTGTAATGGTAGCAGCATTAGTTATGGCTACCAAACCACAGCCAGCTGGACGATGGGGTCACAATAACAAAGAACGTTCACGACCCGGTATTGGCGATCAAGATGATAAGGACCACGGAAAGGAATTTGACCAAGGTAGAGGACACGATTCCGGAATCAAAGGTAACAATGAACGAAGACCAAATTTTGGTGACCATGGTTGTGATGGAAGAGATGGTCATGGTCGAGATCGCTTCGATGACAGTTCATATCCAGGAGAAATAGGAGCAAGAAGTCATGGCAAAGCTGATTATGGTAGGGCCGGTGTTCGTGGTACTTATGGTGATCAAGGATCGAGATCTGGCGGTTATGGAGGATCCAGATCTGATGGTTATGGAGGATCCAGATCTGGTGGTTATGGAGGATCGAGATCAGGAAATTTTGAGAAAACGAGATCTGGAGGTTATGGGGGATCGAGATCAGGAAGTTATGGAGGATCAAGAACTGGAAGTTATGGATATGCTAATAAACGTTACGGTGCTTAAGCATAATTTCTTTCAATGCCACAAAATTTAAGGTAAAATGAAAATCGATTATTTTTAATAAAATATAATAATTTATTTCAAAATTCTAAAATTTAAACTTTTTTTTTCAGAAATCAAATGGACATTACACATATCTTCATTAAAGTATACATATTTTAAGTATGTGTATTTATGTATAAACTATTTTAAAATAAAAATTTCCAGTTTTCAAGTGATTGTTTTACTAGTGAATTAAACTTTTAATAAAAATAAACGTAAATATTTTTATTATTGTTTTTATTCTTAAATTATACCAATTTTTATTAAAATGTCGCAAAAAATTGATTTTGAAGATACTGTATTTCAATTTTATTTGGTAAAAAATATTAATTATAACTTCGAATCCGGTAATTATATCTTTAGAAACTGAAAAACACAAAATATATATTTAAAGATTTAAAAATACACAAAAAAGAATGCTCCATTTATTAAAGGAAAACAACAATTTTTTATTGGAAGCCATTGTTTATTCGAATAATTATGATGATATAACTTTTTAAGATAGAACATAAATTGACTCGCTTTTTCTATTCTTAGATTAATTAACAATATATTATTCAAATATTTAAAACAAACTGATGAAGAAATGAATCAAATATTAAAAATACTAAATTTAAATATTTTAATATTAATAAACAAGAATGTCGAGTTAAGAAACATTTTTTTTTAGCATTTCCGGTTCAGAGTAAGAGTAGATTTATTATGAACTTTTCAACTTACGAATAAATAGAGTTTACTAAAGTTGCGAAAGTTTTAAGCATAAATGTAATCGCTTGTATATCCGTTAAAAAAAAATATATATTTTTTTACTTGCATTCATATCCTTGATTTGTAACTTAAGCTTTTTATACTTTAGATTTATTAAAAACCGGATAACAAATTAAAATAATTATCATAAAGTACTTTTTTAAGAAAAGGTATTCTCTAGGAATTTCCAACAAATGAAAATATTTATTTAAAAATAAAATAATAGAGATTTTTCTTCTATAAGAATGACGATGTAAAATAGGAAATTTATCTTTAAATTGGATAATTTTTAAAATAGAATTCATTGCCATCTCGTGTTGAAATTTTAAACTAACATAATTTATTCACCATTAAAGGATTTCTATAAATTAATTTTTTAACACAACTATACTATATAAAATTGACTTTTATGCAGTTTATTAGCTTCTCATGTCGTTTTTAAACTTATTATTTCAATTCATTATTTTTACTGGAAGATATTTAAATTCCATATAAAATTTGATATCAATAGAGCATATGTAGATCACGAATTTTATTATTTCAATAGTTTATATTTAATAAAAAAAAAAACATTTTTAAGCGGTTGATACGTAGATAAAATATATTTTGTCTGTTAAATAAACTAATAAAAATTAGTTTTTTAAATGTAAAAAAAATGTTATAATTGATTTATTTTTATTTCCGTTTCTAAAGTGTAATATATAGTACTTAATTATATATTTTTTTGTGAAATTTAATGTTTAGTAATTTTTCGGTTAGTTCTATGTAATTAATTTCAGTAAAATTGTTGAAGATTGATTTACACATAATCAAAATGCAGTATCATATAATGAATACAATTATTGATGTGATAACTTATACGTTACACATCAAAATTTTTTATGTAAACGTTAAAAAATAATTATTTTATTGCACAAGTGTATGAAATAAGTCATGGACTATATTGATTTTTTATATACAGTAATACTTTCTAACCAGTTTCCTAAAAATATATTAATATATACTATACTTTTATATAAAAACTAGCAAATCCATGCCCAGCATTGCCCGAAAAATCTGTTGTAATCTGTAAAGATTTAAATATAACTATGATTTAATTTTATAACTTCTCACAAAAGGTATATTAAAACATTTTTTCTCTATAAATTTATTTTCTCTTTGTAGAATATATTATCCAGTTCTGAATGGAAAGTACTTCATTTCTCCATGACTGACTATAACTCAGTCTATCGCCAATCAATATAATTTCTCTCTTGAGAAGACTCCCGATTATTTGTTTTGTTTTGTCATTCTCTTGCAGAGTCCCCATGACGTCACCCATGATGCCTTATATGACGTCATCAACTACACTTATTATGAAATGCCATGCTTCGTTAGTTCCTATCCATATTATCGAGCAGGGCCGGTTCAACATACGTTCGAGTGAAGCTCCCGTTCAGGGTGCCAAGATATTTAAGGGGCTCCAAAGAACCAAAATTTGAAGAAATAAAAATAATAAGATATATAAAGAAACAATTTGATTATGAGAGCAGAGATGAACCTATAGAATATCCGAAAAAACAATTTGAAATAAAATTTTTTAATGTATTAATAGACAGTTTTAATATCAATGCGAGACAGATTTAAATCATTGTATCGATATGAAGAAACTTGGGGATTTTTATATAACATAAATAAACCACAAGAAAATCAAAAGCTTCTTAAAAATTGTTGTGATCTTCAATTGAGTCTAACTCATGGATGTATTGTTGGTCTAACTGCAGGATCAGAAGCTGATATAGATGACATTGTTTTGTGCGATGAGCTTATTAGTGTTAAAAGTTTTTTAAAGATACTGATCAAATAACGCCGCTATAAGTTCTAAATTTTATTAAACAGAACGAAATATCGCTAGTTCCGAAAGAAGTTTCTCAAAATTAAAATTAATTAAAAGTTATCTTCGATCATCGATTTCCCAAGAAAAATTGACATAATTACGATCCTTTCCATTGAAAATGACATCGCACAAAATATAGATTATTCCAATTTAATAAAAAAGCCCATAAAATCAATTTTTAATTAAAATGTAAATATAGTGCATAAGTTTTGTTAAAATATTTGTATATAGAAATGTAAGTTTTGTAAAATGCGATATTTTTATGAATTTATTTTTCAAAACTGACGACTTGAGGAGACGCAACAAAAATTCTCGCTGGGGGCGATAAAAGCTCTAGAGCATCTACTACTATTGAGCCGCATTCTATCCGGTTATTTTACAACATGCTCACACATTCGTTTACGAGTAAGTCTGAAACTGGTCTCCAAGTTGGATATAGTCCCTTGTGCGCTATAGAAAATGGCATTAAAATATTCATCTGAAGAGTTAGCAATTATGGCTATCCTTCTAGGTGAAGAGAAAAAAATTAAGAAACGAAAAAAGCAAAGATTTTTTTTTGCCTTGGGTGTTTGGAGATGTGATTACATTATAAAGAAAATTTGAAGAATAATTTTATACCCTATATCCTCATTTAATACAGGATGAAGATAAATTTGTAAAATATTTTCGAATGGATTCAAATCGCTATATTCATTTCACTTTGTATATATTTAAGTAGATAAAGTCGAGGGTAAATAATAATAATTAATTTATAAACACACCTTTTTCAGAATTCCACGCAAGTTTTCCGTTATTCGTAATGTATATAATTGTTTAAAATTTTTAAACAAATAAATGACTGTTGATGATCAGAGAAGAATATTCACATTATCGATAAGGTCCAGACAACTTCGGTCAAATATTCTTTCTGGTCAACTTTGACTGGAGGGTGATCGGACCGAGACTTGACCGTTACTTATAAGGTAAACAGATTCACTAAAAACAATGCAGAAATATTTGACCGGACTGAAAGCGGAGTGAGATCGAACCGTGAGGGTCGGACCTTAATTTTACCGTGCTTTGTTTTATTTAAAATATCAGTAATTTCAGGATTATTTGTAATATAAACAATTAACTTGTAGACCAGGAATGTAAAAGTCTTTAAGTCAAGCGGCCTTCGGAGGCCAAAAGCTTGATCTCAGACAAGAGACTTGTTTTTTTTATGTAAAATAGAGATGAGGCTTCAAAACTATTTTCTTTGTTTCAAAATGTTAATATAAATCTAATTTTGATAATTATACATAGCCTATGTTTTGCGCAGGGTCTTAGAGAATAACTATGCAGAATTTTCTCCAGATCGGCTAAAGTAGGGGTGGGCAACCTTCGGCCCGCGGGCCACATTATTTTATTATATCTAATACCAACGCTGTGTATACTTACATATCTGTTCCTTCTCTTTTTTAAATAAATACTATTATTATCAATTGTTTTTGTTTTGGCCCGTGGCCCACCATAAATTTTTCTATACGGCCCCCTACAAAAAAAAGGTTGCCCACCCCTGGGCTAAAGAATGCAGGTGCCACTCCAGAACATACACACATTAAGATATTCGATTGATGTCATTGATGACGTCAGAATTTCGCAAATTTCTTATTTTTTCTGGACGTGCCCATACACTTCATGCGGACACACGAATATATATAGCCCGTTACTTTGCTGTTATATTTATTTATTTATAGATAACAATTTATATTTATAGATAACAATTTTTATTTATATAACTAGAGAAAAACTATTCAACATTAAGAAATTTTTTAATGAATATTTTTTTTTAATTATTTAAAAATATACTGTACTAAAATTATTATTTTAATTTATAATTAATGAGAAATTTTTCAGTTTAGAGTGAAATGAGAATATTTAAATCAATTTTTGAATTTATAAATTATCTCAATACAATAATTATTTTGCATGTTATTTTTTTATTTTTTATTTTGCAAATGATCATAGAAATAACGATTGTCCTATTATGAACGTTCTCAGAAAAACGAACGATTTATGGTAATTAAGAGAACTTCCTAGTATAAAAAAAACAACTTTTATCTATTATATCTTTTAAACAAGGTATTATATAAGTTGATAATATCATGGTTCTACTTTTGGTTTAAGTGCTGCTTATTTTTTGCTTATTTTTCTGACATCATTGGGTGGCATTTTGTCTACTTGAAATATTAATGATTTATACATTTAACACGAAACTAGAAAGAATAATAATTTTACACAATTAAACAGAATATTTTATAATTGCAAGAAAATATTATTACAGATATTAAAATTCTTTTATTTTGATTAATGGAGAAATAAGTACTTAAACCGTTTTTTGACAGAATTTTTTTATAAGATGATGGGTGAAGAATATAAATGAGAAGTAATCTGTTCAAATTCCTATCTATGCAAATTTTTAAATAGAAAAACTGTGTTTAACAATGTTTTATCTTTAACAATAAGCATCCCCGCCCGAATTTCGATCTAGTTAATTTTGACATCTAAAACAACACAGTTTGCATTTTAATGAGGTTAAAGACTTAGATTAAAGCACTGTATAATTAATAAGGTATAACTTTGATCAGATTACGTAACTGGAAAATTATTTTTACAGTAGTTATCGAAATGCTTACGATCTGATAAGGTTAATCTGATGCAATACCGTACTTAATATATGTATATAGTTTTAAAAAAAGTTGTAGCATTATAAGGATAGAAATATATATATATATATATATAAAAAGAAAATAGCAATAAATATAAAAAAAACAATCAGAACCTTCTCAGAAGTTTCCTGACGATTACTGATGTCATAATTTTCCCTATTGAATTGAAATAAGTACTTAAGGTTATTGCAACATGATAAAAAAAACTTATGCTCCACTACAAGAGTTGAAAGAACGCAGGTTATTGGTTATTAAATTGAATGTAACCTCATATATAAAGCCTACCTCAACTTGCAAAACTTGAAGAATAAGCAACAATGAAGTTCCTTGTAAGTATTAGGTGTTTTGCTTGATTCTATATATTAAATTTAAGAAATATAGATTGAAGTAAATAGATTATGTCTTGTTAGACTTAAACATAACATATAATAGAAAATTTTAAAAGCTTTATTTAATCATAGACTTCAAACATGGTAAAATTATAAGCAAATATGACTTATATTTAAATAATGTCTGAGAATGAAAATAAATTAAAGAGAAAATAAGATCATGATATAATCTAATATCTTTAAGATATAACTTAAATCAAATTAATTTATTTTTTATATATTTTTGTAACGTATAGTTTCAATGTTATTTCTTATACAGTATATATCGTATCAAATTTTAAAATCTTTAAAAGATTCTAATTACTTTTATATATTTATTTTTGAAGCAAAAAAATTGAAAATTTTTCATATAGCTCGTATATCCAAAATACTGAATATAATCCACTATATTCATATTTTATAAATTTTTTAATTTATAATAAAAAATATAATTTTAATAAAAATAATAAAAAATTTTTTTTAAAAAAATTATTTTTATTTGGAATATTTATCTCTTGCCTACAAATTATGTTTTGTGAATTGGAAAATTTTTATATTAAATTATCTGAAAATGACACGAAATGTATATTTTGCATTTTTAAAGACGAGAAATGACATTGAATAAATAAGATATTTAATTGAACAATCTTTTTATTCTTCAATTTTAATAGTAATGCATGTTTCTCAAAATTTTATTAATCAGACTTGAATAAAAATAATCTTTACAAACTCTAGTTAACAAAATATTGTGAAAAGAAAATCGCGTGATTATGTCTGATTTTTAGAAAAAATAGTTACACTTCTTAGACAATAGTTTTCCATTTAAGCAATTTGTTTTCCTCATAAAATCTGTATCAATGAAAACAAAGCTATCAAAATTTTTATGAATTAAGTTAATTTATATTTATGACATTATAGTTATGAAAAAATAGAACCAAAAGCAAATTATTTAATTTATTACGGAATTCATCTTTAGTAGAACTTAATTGAAATTTTAGGATATAGCTCGTATTTAGAAATTCATTCTATTAGATTAGGCAAAATTTTCACATTAAGTAAGTCAATAATTAATAAAACGAATTAAATATACTGATTTACTGATTAATTGCAATTAAAATTCCTAATCTATCTCAACATGAATTAAAAAGTTTGTTAATTAAATTAAAGATATAAATAGTAATTTAACGAAATTTATTTTTCGTCAAACTGCTTATTGATAGCTTGGTAGATTTTAAGAGAAAATAATCTTTTGCAGAAAGCGATTCACTATGCTGAATAATTATATATATATATATATATAATTAACCAATAGTGAATAAAATAAATAAGGATAATTGTCAATGTTCTTGTCAATAAATTTTTTTAGATTAGTAAAAAATAACCTTCATATTGAGAAGTATTGAATACATTTTTGAAGGACAAGGTTGTTAGTAACAATTACTGTACTAGTTTTACCGATATTCAGAGAAGCATTAAATTTTTATTTAAATGTAGTAAAAAGTATAATATTAATTTTAAGAAGTAATTTTAAACTCATATTTATATAAAATAGGATTATAAAAGTTATTTATATGTTTTTATATAAGAATGCAAAAATATAAATCGAAATACAGTATATATTTTCAAATGTTTAGAAACAATATTGCAAATATTGAATATTTTGAATATTTTTTCATTCCCAAAATATTTTCAGGAAACTTTTAAATAAAGTCATATCTTTATTTATTTGTTTTATCTAAGTTAATTTTATAAATATTTTAAATATACAGTAAAATATTTGCTTGTTTTTTATTTTTCTCAATACGTAGTTTATTTTAAACATATTAGATGTTTTCTCTGAAGAAATGTTTACATCTAATCAATGAAAATGTAAAAAAAAAAAAAAAATGTTTGATTGCAAGCATCTCTTATTTTTAAGCCTCTTGGATTTCTATGTTTATATTTAGAGTAGGTATATTTTCAGAAGGTATCAATACTTTTCTTAAAGAATAGATATCAGAAATAAACTGTTAATGTAAATCCTGCTCGATACAAGATGTAAAATAAATTTATAATTTAAATATTTTAGTAAAAAATTAATATAATACGAATCATTATTATTATTTCTTTAGGATATGTTCTATAAAATTTTTTCGCAGAGAAATTTCAACATTTATTACATACGTAACATATTTGTATGTTTACATTTTTCATCAAAAAATCTAAATTTAATGCTTTTTTATATTTTAACTAGAATTTTGTAAATCAGTATGCACTCAAACGTGGAAAAACGATCGTTTTCCATGTTTGTGTGCATACTGATTTACAAAAAACGTTATAATAAATAGAAAATAGGAGTGAAAGCAATTGATGCGGTTTATCAGAAAACTTGCAGAATGCATATAATGGTGATTCTAGGCATCAAAATACAATTTTTCGATTGATAGATATTATAACGATCCTTTGATGATATAAATTTTTCAATACATATTTTCAATCCTACATATAATGGTGATTCTAGGCATCAAAATACAATTTTTCGATTGTTAGATATTATAACGATCCTTTGATGATATAAATTTTTCAATACATATTTTCAATCCTTACATTTCCCATGTTTATTTTATTTAATCGGAATTTTATATATTCTTGGTATTTGGTTGGTTAAATTAAAACAACTCAATAATATTACGAAATTCGACTAAAAGCTAATAAATTAAATTGCAAAAATATTATTTTATGTCCATAATTTTCTTAAAGTTCTTTAGATAGTCCTTTAAAAGACTAAAAGCTAATAATTAATTTATTTGCAAAAATATTATTTTATGTCCATAATTTTCTTAAAGTTCTTTAGATAGTCCTTTAAATAGCCTCAAATGTTTTTATGAGACTATTTTGTTAAAAAAAAGTTTATTTAGGGACGATTATCCTCACGTGTTTGATATTCATAGGATTTTTTTCTTTTGCTTGATTCCCAAGTAACAATAATAATAACTTAAGATATCAAATTAAGCAATCATTCGATTAAGTAATTCTATTTAATATAAGAATTTTAAAGCATTTTGAACAAGTTATAGAATTTCTTTTATATATTGAATATGACCTAAACAATATTGATTTTAAAGTATAAATATTATATACGCGTATTGCTGATCGGATTGGCCGGTGGAAAAAGTTTTGATTTTTTATTAGAGGACCCAGGATTGAATTCGGGTATTACATCTCCAAAATTTATTAAATATTCATCGGTAAGATATCTGTTGTTATTTGTTCCAATAGACGACGTTTCCCAAACTTTTTCTATGACGGAACACTTCACAAATGTTGAAATTTTTCTGGAACACTTTGGTTATTTTATAGTATAGGTAGACATTAATAATAAATAAATTAGGTGAAACAAACATCTATTATCAAATTGTATTTATGTAAAACAAGCTAGCGACTCCAGTTTCAACTTGGCACAATATTTTAATAAAATCATATGACACTTATATTAATTTTCATAATTTGTTACGGAACACTTATTGATCTTCCGCGGAACATTGGTGTTCAACCATAGTTTCGCGAATACGCGAACATAGTTTTCGTTAATACAGATTTTATGATATTTAATTCATGTTGAGATAGATTATGCATTTTAAGTGCAATTAATCAGTAACATAATTCATTAGGCAAGTGCAAAAATAGATGTTGAAATTCACGGAACATTTATTGATCTTCTGCGGAACATAGTTCAACCACAGTTTCGCGGAACATAGTTTGGGAAACACTGCATTAGACAATCAAACGTTTGTATAAATTTCATAAATTAAGTATAAAATACTATTTATGAAATTTTATAATCGCTCAATATCAATTCTTTCTGTGTGTTATATTTATATTGTTCATTAAAATGAATTTAATAAAAAATGCATAGATATTTGTAGAGATATTAAATAGAAAATATTGTAATTTTATAAAGAAGATATAATTTATTTATAGTATTCGCATGATAAATATACAGATTTCTTTTAAAATCTATTATTCTTGTCAAATATTTTTATCGCGATCCTAAATGCCCCAACTAATTGGGCAATTTTAATTCAATATAATCTATATTATCCAAAGATCATATCAAGTTACCCAAGTTTGGTCCCAATAGAACAAACGGCGAGGAATGCATATAGAACAGAGAGATATTAATTCTATTTTATTAAGCATAGATTGGACCACAAATACTGTATCAAACTCAATGAAACTTAGTTATAATACTGTATACGGAAACAAATAAGGTTTTATAAAGTTCAGTATAATATCAGCAACAGATTATATAAAAACATCATTCAATTAATTTAATTATAATTCATTATATTTTAGATTTTGATATACTGTAATCATAATTTTCATTCAATTTTTTAAATTACAAGTTAATTTATATTTAATTATTTCAGATTGCTTTTGTATTGGTGATTATGATAATTATGACAACTGAAATAGAATATGGACAAGGGCACAGAGGTGGCGGTTATGGAGGAGGACATAGAGGCGGATATGGTCATGGTGGACATGGAGGATATGGCGGAGGACGTAGAGGCGGATATGGCCATGGTGGAGGACATGGTCACGGTCATGGTCACGGTGGTCACAGAGGAGGAGGTTGGGGAGGACACGGTCATGGTCACCGTGGAAAACGTTAGGATGGCCATGGATACAGATTGCGTGGTTAAGAAGAAGATAACAGAAAACATATATTGTATATAGGTAATATAAAATATGTATACACACTTACTTTCTATTTCTATAATTCTAAGAGACTACAACTTTTTATTAAAATTTATATTGTAGTGATATTGGTTATGATTAAGAAATTCTATGCTTAAGCAAATATACACGATTATTTATTGTTTTTATTTAATGAAATAAAAACTAAAATTACATGGATTTGCATCAATTAACGCAAATATTTCAATAATTAATGAAAATTTTTCGCAAATTTCAATAAATTTTTTAAAATTATCACAAAATATCATTTCATGGGATTAAATAATAAATTTTAAAATGATATAGATATTTGCATAAATTTGAAAAAAAAAAAAATCATTTAATAATTAGTACAGTCATTGCAGAAATTAAGGCTCAGATTTCAAAATGTTTAAAAACATTTCAAAAATTATAGAAGATATTTCAAAAGTAATGAAAAAACCAAAGTAAAAAAAACCATTATGAGGAAAAATATACATATTGTTATTTATGATATATATAAGTTTCTTCATTAGGTAAGTGCATATAATTCCATATAAATAGGAAGAAAGAAAGAAGGTGCACATAAAATTACAGAATACTCATGTCATCTTTATGAAGTACAGTTATTGTAAATAAAACACAACTTGTATCGATTTTTCTTAGCTAAATCCTATAAAAGTTTTCTCTTTATTTTAAAGAAAATTCCATTTTTTCTCTTATATTCAGTTCGAATATTATCATCATAAAATTAATAAAATTTTAATAGTTAGAAAAAAATGTTTCAGTTTTAACAAGAACTTCTGGCATTTATTATCAAAAACTAATATAAAAAATTTACTCAATCATAATTAAATTAATAGTTAGAAAAAAATGTTTCAGTTTTAACGAGAACTTCTGGCATTTATTATCAAAAACTAATATAAAAAATTTACTCAATCATAATTAATATTTTAATATATATATCATCATAATTCTATACTGAAATGAAGATAATCTGATATTATATCAGTAAAAATTCAGTTTAGTATAATTTCTTACATAAAGTGTATTCAAAAATCTAAATAATTATTTATGATGATGATAATCTGATATATCAGTAATAATTCAGTTTAGTATAATTTCTTACATAAAGTGTATTCAAAAATCTAAATAATTATTTATCTCTATGTGATCTGATGCGTTTCTGTGAATACATCAATATTAAAACTTTAATATTGTAAATCTCAAAAACCCAAGAAAATAAAATATTTGGCTCAAACTTAAAATATACTTTTAATGCATTTGTTTGATTATCAGTGCTTTGCTGTATTTATTTATTTTAAAGTCTGCTTTTATTTTTCAGGAAAAATAGGAGGAGTAAGCTATGTAACTGCCAAAAATTTATGAAAATACCTTTTAAAGATTCGTAATGTATTTGGAACTGTATGCATTACAGAAGATGAACCATCAGTTTAAATTTTGTATTTACATGTTTTATTTCTTGTATAAATTTTATATTGCTAATAAATTAAAATAAAAAAAATGAAATAATATTACTGAAAATAAAATTATTTAATCTGTTAAACTTTTATACACAGAATAAAATATAGTTAATAAAGTTTTAAATAAATCTTGACGCATAATTAAATCGAATTCGTACGTTTTACTTCAGAATTTTATCAAAAAGATGGCGATAATAAATTTAAAATACAGTACTGTACACTGTACACTATATCATATAATACGATAAAATTTTGTTTCTAAGCTAGGTTAATTTTTTCATGATTTAAATTTAATTTTCATTTTAAAACAGAACAATGAATTTCTTAAAATTTTTAAATCTGTCATTCAATATTTTCATAATTCCGTGCAGTAAATTAAATTTTTCAAGTTTTAATTAAAATATTTCGTTTGAAAATTTTAAATATTGAAAATTAGAAATTATAGAAATAATTTTTCATTCAAATTGGATCATCTGCAATTCATATTAATTTTGTGTTACCAAAGTTTAACAAGAGGTTTTGAAAATAAATAACCACTTACTTTATGAATAGCCTATATTCTCTATTTTTGATAGATTAAAGAAATGAGATTAAAATATATATGTCACCAAAATCATCTTTAATAATACAATTCTTTCATAAAAAGAATTGTATTATTAAAGATAATAAAGGAAGCCGAAAGATAATAAAGGAATAAAGAGCCGAATTCAGGAGCCGAAAGGTTAACTTATGACCCTACCGTGAAATTATCTAAGAAAATAACTAAATTTCTTAAAAAACCTAGAATCCCTGCATTCCTAGATAGGAGGAAGGTACCTAACCCTGCCTGTCCTAGAATCTTTGCGTACATAAAAACACATACAGATCCTATATCGGCGAGGCCAATAGTCGAGAAGCAACGCTCTCCGACCTACTTCTTAGAAAAAAGTGTATATAACTGGTGTAGCAGAAAACTAGGGAATTACCCGTATTCTATTAAATCATCGGTTGAGTTCCTAGAAAAAGTTGAGAAACTTTGAATTGTTGTACCCGGCCCTAAATTTGTATGGCACATGCAGTTTATTCTATAGATTCCTCTTGAGGTATACGCAAGAAGAGGAATCTGACCCCAACGAGCTTAGGGACCTAGCCGATATTGTTTGTCATGAGTCGTATTTTGAATTTAGAGGGTCATTTTACCACCAGAAACAAGGAGTCCCGATAGGTAGCCCGATGGCTGGGATTCTTGTTGAGATAGTAGTTAGGGAAATTGAAAGCCTGCTACCTTTAAATGTTAAAAATGAGATAAAATTATACACGCGTGGACGATAATTTTATTATGTGGAGAAACAAATCATTAGGGGATCTTGTTATTGAACATTTTACTAGACTAGAATACGGCCTCAACCTTAAGCTTACCAAAGAACATAGTAAAGTAATGAATTACCTTGACATTAAGATTCTGGCAGGAACCAGAGACCTGGAGACTACCGTATTCATTAAACCCACGAATACCCCAGTTTTAATACCGAAATGGTCATACGATCCCTGGACATATAAAAAATCGGCGTTCCGTGCATACTTTAAGCGAGCGTTAACACACTGCAGTAATAATGTCTTTTTAAAAGAAGAGCTTAACAGAATTTACAAATGCGGGGTCCGGCACGGGTACAGTAGGAAGTTTATGTTTTATATGTATTTAGAGCAGAAAAACAAATTTAGAAGTGGTGTTAACAGTCAGAACCTAGTGCAGCTTAATGGATTCTCTAATAATCCAACGGATACGTTTGATAGGATAACTCTGCCGTACAACATACATGAATATAAAACGCTACAGAAGGCATTAAAGAAAACTAAAAGAAAATGCTCCTATAAAAGGTTGCCAACCATTTTCAATTTACTAAGGAACGATAAGACTAAAAGAAAGGAAGATATGGAGGCAGGAGTATACAAAGTACCATTACATAATGTCCAAGATAACAGAAAGGAAGTATATATAGGGGCTACCAGTAGGAAATTTAAAGACCGCTTAAAGGAGCGTAAGGAAGATTTACAGAAGTGCAATCATACAACAGCGTTAGCACAAAGAGCTATTGAAAAAGACATTAATATTTGCTGGGAAGATCATTTAATAATTAGTAGAGTCATTGCAGAAATTAAGGCTCAGATTTCAAAAAGTTTAAAAACATTTCAAAAATTATAGAAGATATTTCAAAAGTAATGAAAAAACCAAAGTAAAAAAAACCATTATGAGGAAAAATATACATATTGTTATTTATGATATATATAAGTTTCTTCATTAGGTAAGTGCATATAATTCCATATAAATAGGAAGAAAGAAAGAAGGTGCACATAAAATTACAGAATACTCATGTCATCTTTATGAAGTACAGTTATTGTAAATAAAACACAACTTGTATCGATTTTTCTTAGCTAAATCCTATAAAAGTTTTCTCTTTATTTTAAAGAAAATTCCATTTTTTCTCTTATATTCAGTTCGAATATTATCATCATAAAATTAATAAAATTTTAATAGTTAGAAAAAAATGTTTCAGTTTTAACAAGAACTTCTGGCATTTATTATCAAAAACTAATATAAAAAATTTACTCAATCATAATTAATATTTTAATATATATATCATCATAATTCTATACTGAAATGAAGATAATCTGATATTATATCAGTAAAAATTCAGTTTAGTATAATTTCTTACATAAAGTGTATTCAAAAATCTAAATAATTATTTATCTCTATGTGATCTGATGCGTTTCTGTGAATACATCAATATTAAAACTTTAATATTGTAAATCTCAAAAACCCAAGAAAATAAAATATTTGGCTCAAACTTAAAATATACTTTTAATCATTTGTTTGATTATCAGTGCTTTGCTGTATTTATTTATTTTAAAGTCTGCTTTTATTTTTCAGGAAAAATAGGAGGAGTAAGCTATGTAACTGCCAAAAATTTATGAAAATACCTTTTAAAGATTCGTAATGTATTTGGAACTGTATGCATTACAGAAGATGAACCATCAGTTTAAATTTTGTATTTACATGTTTTATTTCTTGTATAAATTTTATATTGCTAATAAATTAAAATAGAAAAAATGAAATAATATTACTGAAAATAAAATTATTTAATCTGTTAAACTTTTATACACAGAATAAAATATAGTTAATAAAGTTTTAAATAAATCTTGACGCATAATTAAATCGAATTCGTACGTTTTACTTCAGAATTTTATCAAAAAGATGGCGATAATAAATTTAAAATACAGTACTGTACACTGTACACTATATCATATAATACGATAAAATTTTGTTTCTAAGCTAGGTTAATTTTTTCATGATTTAAATTTAATTTTCATTTTAAAACAGAACAATGAATTTCTTAAAATTTTTAAATCTGTCATTCAATATTTTCATAATTCCGTGCAGTAAATTAAATTTTTCAAGTTTTAATTAAAATATTTCGTTTGAAAATTTTAAATATTGAAAATTAGAAATTATAGAAATAATTTTTCATTCAAATTGGATCATCTGCAATTCATATTAATTTTGTGTTACCAAAGTTTAACAAGAGGTTTTGAAAATAAATAACCACTTACTTTATGGATAGCCTATATTCTCTATTTTTGATAGATTAAAGAAATGAGATTAAAATATATATGTCACCAAAATCATCTTTAATAATACAATTCTTTCATAAAAAGAATTGTATTATTAAAGATAATAAAGGAAGCCGAAAGATAATAAAGGAATAAAGAGCCGAATTCAGGAGCCGAAAGGTTAACTTATGACCCTACCGTGAAATTATCTAAGAAAATAACTAAATTTCTTAAAAAACCTAGAATCCCTGCATTCCTAGATAGGAGGAAGGTACCTAACCCTGCCTGTCCTAGAATCTTTGCGTACATAAAAACACATACAGATCCTATATCGGCGAGGCCAATAGTCGAGAAGCAACGCTCTCCGACCTACTTCTTAGAAAAAAGTGTATATAACTGGTGTAGCAGAAAACTAGGGAATTACCCGTATTCTATTAAATCATCGGTTGAGTTCCTAGAAAAAGTTGAGAAACTTTGAATTGTTGTACCCGGCCCTAAATTTGTATGGCACATGCAGTTTATTCTATAGATTCCTCTTGAGGCATACGCAAGAAGAGGAATCTGACCCCAACGAGCTTAGGGACCTAGCCGATATTGTTTGTCATGAGTCGTATTTTGAATTTAGAGGGTCATTTTACCACCAGAAACAAGGAGTCCCGATAGGTAGCCCGATGGCTGGGATTCTTGTTGAGATAGTAGTTAGGGAAATTGAAAGCCTGCTACCTTTAAATGTTAAAAATGAGATAAAATTATACACGCGTGGACGATAATTTTATTATGTGGAGAAACAAATCATTAGGGGATCTTGTTATTGAACATTTTACTAGACTAGAATACGGCCTCAACCTTAAGCTTACCAAAGAACATAGTAAAGTAATGAATTACCTTGACATTAAGATTCTGGCAGGAACCAGAGACCTGGAGACTACCGTATTCATTAAACCCACGAATACCCCAGTTTTAATACCGAAATGGTCATACGATCCCTGGACATATAAAAAATCGGCGTTCCGTGCATACTTTAAGCGAGCGTTAACACACTGCAGTAATAATGTCTTTTTAAAAGAAGAGCTTAACAGAATTTACAAATGCGGGGTCCGGCACGGGTACAGTAGGAAGTTTATGTTTTATATGTATTTAGAGCAGAAAAACAAATTTAGAAGTGGTGTTAACAGTCAGAACCTAGTGCAGCTGAATGGATTCTCTAATAATCCAACGGATACGTTTGATAGGATAACTCTGCCGTACAACATACATGAATATAAAACGCTACAGAAGGCATTAAAGAAAACTAAAAGAAAATGCTCCTATAAAAGGTTGCCAACCATTTTCAATTTACTAAGGAACGATAAGACTAAAAGAAAGGAAGATATGGAGGCAGGAGTATACAAAGTACCATTACATAATGTCCAAGATAACAGAAAGGAAGTATATATAGGGGCTACCAGTAGGAAATTTAAAGACCGCTTAAAGGAGCGTAAGGAAGATTTACAGAAGTGCAATCATACAACAGCGTTAGCACAAAGAGCTATTGAAAAAGACATTAATATTTGCTGGGAAGACGCTAGAATTATTAGAAAGGTGCATGACCCTAAGGATCTTTTCACTGCTGAGAAAATTGAAATCCTAAAAAGTAATAAAAATAATGAAAATGTTATTAATATACACCAAGCAGATGGAATCTCGAAAGCGTGGAGATATGCTATACGCAACTGTTAATAGAATACTTTTAGCGTGCTGTCTGTTTACTAGGATGTTATATTCTATTTTATTTTACTGTGTGCTTTAATATTATTTGTAAAATTATAATAATACTTGTTTGTAAGCTAGACATTATTTTATTTATTATTATTTATTTTGTTTGTATTACGCAACCTTTATACAACTAAAGAATATTCTTCAGCTAAGTTAAATTAATTTAAAAAATAATCGATAATTGTTCTGTTCTAGAACCTGATAGTTCTATTTTAGAATTGTATAACTGAAGATGGTATAATAAGATACCGAAAACGTTTTTAATAAATTTGAAGATGTGTTATAGACAACTAATTGTGCTTTATTTTTATGAACCACATTTGATAATAATTAAAAAATTATCATTATTAAAATGGCCGATGTTTAAACGCTTTGAAGTTTGAACATCCATCATTTTTAAATACTCGAAGCTGAAAAATTAAATAATTTTGTGTCTATGTTATCATTAATGATAGAACATTATTATTGAATTCCATAAAAATTTTCTAATTAGTTCAAAAGTTATTAGTGGGGGACATAGAGATGAATAACAGATAAAATGACGGGAAGCCTATAATTTAAGCGTATATAAGCGTCTTATAAGCTCACTTTCCATCGGAAAATAGGTTAAAAATAGAGAATGTTAATCAAAATAATAATCACAAATTCTTGCAATTAATTCACTCTTTAAACTTTTGTAATATTATCAGAAATATCAAAATTTAATCAATCTATTTGCGTAATTTATAATTAAAGTTTATGGATATTTTGACAAAATTTTTCTTATTTATAACTTATTATTTCTGATGTAACTATAAGTAATTTTCAAAATTTAGAAAAACTGATAAAACAATTATTATTTTACAGAATAATCTTATATAACTCTCCAAGTTAAACAACTGCTTATTAATATATAAAACCAAACAAATCAAATTTGCGACCCTCAACACACTTTTTCAGTGATGCGGCCTGCTTCACTGCCAGGAATATTTTTTAACAATCATAAATTTTATAAATTTTAACTTTACCTAATTCATAAATTCATATAGTAAAATCATGTAAATCAAAAATATATTGTTTAAAACAAACAATTAAATGTGATATAGGCAGTTAGGTTCTAAAAATTTTCTCGTAATAATCATTAATTATTTTAATAAACTTTTATATCGATATCTTAGAAACATTTTATATTTTCACTTACAATTTTTACTATTTTAATTTATAATTTCATAGCTTCATTCATTTTTGTTGTCCTTTCGACTGTATTAAAAACATTAACTTTGCGCTATTTTTTGGCGCATTAAATTTTTATAAATTCAAATAAAATTTAAAACTTTTAGTATAGAATTATCATGTAAGTATAGAAGTTATTAAATAACAAATTATTTTGATGATTTACTTTATATATTAGCAGAGATTTAAATAAATTTAGGCATTATCATAATTCTATACTAATATATAAAATAAAACATCAAAATAATTCATTATTTAATAATTTTTTGGTAATATAGCATATAAAGAAGTAAAAATATCATCCAAATGTGATTATGTAGCAGTAATTTCTGTATTCTAATGTAACTTAATTATAATATTTATAATATACAATTGGCAATACTCCGTAGAAAGCTGGGCTAATGGAAGTAACTCGTAAAATAAGTTACTTCACAAAAGTTCCGACGTACGAAATAACAATAGATAATAAAAAATCATCAGCGTGTGACGACACACTGATGATTTTTTGACTGTCTTTATGACGTAGTAATGTGTGGCGTCACAATTGTCAACATATAACGCATCAACGGATGTTATCACGAAACGTCACAATATATGATATCATCAAAGTTCTGACGTATGATTTCGCTATAACATCGTCGCATCCCAAATTTTGAATTATTTTTTCCAACTTTGCTTATAACTTGACGACAGCATCGAAAGTCAGTATTGAGTCTATGGAAGCGGCATATTACCTATTTTTGTGACAGTATTAATGCACACTGAACAGTTGATTTCGATGTAAAAGGTAATAGCGTCAATAAGAACGGTGTTTATTTTTATGTAATTGTGTCTATGGGTTTTCAGTTTTCAGTTTCGAATAAACATTCAATGTAATTTGCTTCGTTTGACGGCTAATCATGCAGTTTTTCGTGAACGACTTAATATTACAACTCTCCACCAATTTAGAATAGAGTTAGAATCGATTAGAATGCGCAGAACATCATTGCCCATCTGTTCATCGTATTTATTCGTCGATATATTATAGACACTCAGATAATTTACTACATGTTAAAATCCATCACAGGCTGGCTAGCACCAATGATGGGGTCAACCGGATGGTTGAAGGATGGGGTTCAATGGGCCCATCCTGAAAAACTGGAGGTGTGGGACCCGGATTTGAACCCGGATCCTCCCAGGGGTGGTAAGGCCCCAAAGCTTTACCACGTGGCCTTCCGGCCGACCGCGAATAGTTTAGCGGACTATATCATCGGCGTAGTGATATAAACGAATTTTCGGCTCTCCCATAGACTCAATACTGACTTCCGATTCTGTCGTCAAGTATAGATAAAATACCATTTGTATTTATCAAAAATTCTCGCAAACCAAAAACTAATATCTTTCTAAAATAATTTAGCGGACTATATCATCGGCGTAGTGATATAAACAAATTTTCGGCTGTCCCATAGACTCAATACTGACTTCCGATTCTGTCGTCAAGTATAGATAGAATACCATTTGTATTTATCAAAAATTCTCGCAAACCAAAAACTAATATCTTTCTAAAAATGATGTGTAGAAATTCTCGAGCAATGTCGAGTACACTGACTAGTAATGCAATATTCGTCTTTTATTTCGGTAAATTTTTAGCTCCGTGCAGTTAATGTAAATATTTGAAGGTAACGATTCAAAATAATATATAATCACATATCGTTATATCTAATTGAACAACTGAAAAAAAATCTAAAAATTACATAAAATTCAACTTTTTATGGTGTAAAACAAAACCACTTGTATTTCTTTGACTGTTATTACCAAGATTGTGTAAATTAAATATCAAATAAATCGATATACAGTACACGTTATTTTGGAATCGCCATTAAAAGATATTAAAATAATTATCTTGTAAAAAATTTAAATTAAATTTAATTTTAGATAGCGATAAATAGGAAAAATGTCTAAAAGATACATCACACGTTATTTTGGAATCGCCATTAAAAGATATGAAAATAATTATCTTGTAAAAAATTTAAATTAATTTATAATTTAAATTTAAATTAAATTTAATTTTAGATAGCGATAAATAGGAAAAATGTCTAAAAGATATACAGTTGGTGATCGGTTAACGAACATAATCCGTTCCAAGAAAATGTTCGTTATCCGAATTGTTCGTTAACCGATCATCGATTTATCATAGGTTTTAATGGATATTTGATTAATTCGTTCCGGAGACCCAATAAACATAGTAAGAAATTATATAATTTTTTATTTATGTTTATTTATATGTAATAACAATAATATATACATACATAGGTTTGCATTTTCATCTATTATATTTACTTTCCGATAAAGAATCTGTCCAATATCGATTGCTTTTCTCTCTCCTTCAGGATTTTCGGAAGTGATTAATAGCATCGTCGTGGTAGAGATCTCCAAGCCTGTTGACCTTAACCTGGTATGGGTGCATTCTAGCACAAAAAAATTGCAAAATCTCTCTTTAACCTTCTTTAATAAATCTTTGATTTGTTTTACGTTGTCTCCGAGTTCATTTTAATCGGGAAAGCTACTTTTCTTCCATCCTTACCCATAAGTCCACAAGCGCACAAGACCTAAGCCTGTCATTCCGTTAGGTTAGTTAATCCAAACTATCCTCATGGAATAATTTTATCTGGCGGCGGCCACATATAGAGCCGCCATCATCACAGGCTGAACAACACCCATGATGGGGTCAACCGGAAGATTGAAGGATGGGTTTCAATGGTCCGGACCCAGATCCCTCCT
>AYEL01055960.1:0-20275 GCA_000484575.1 Olivierus martensii
CTGTTGAGGTTTGGAACGCACCATATATTGAATATGCAATACAGTAAGTATAATTAGTTATCTATTTTAAAAATACAACAACTATCGTTAAGTATTCTAGAACTGTAGATCAACCAAAAATGCATAAGAATTGCACAATATGTTAGTCTGAGTATAATATATAACCAAATATAGATACATCAAATCCAATTTTATTTTTTATATGTAGCAAGTTTATCAGTTGCGTAACCGCAGAGAACGATTTCAGTTCCGAAAATACGCGAGAAAAAAATTTGTTTGCGGTTGAATGCAAAATTAAGATAACTTTATTACTTTTTCTTTAATTAAATGTAATATTTATTACACTGTAATTTTCTCTTCTCGAAAAAAATGGCGGCAGCAAAAAAACACTTCAGATTAAATTTTCTCCATTTATGAATATTAATCGATCGACAAATTAATAATTTTACACTCGTTTACGTTTTACGTAATTAATATCAAAGTTCTAATGCAAAAAGTTAAACTTTATAAAGTTATTTATTATTAGTTTATTAAAAAAAAATTTTCCAGATAAACATCTTTTCTAAAATTTGTTCTCGAAGCTGCGTACAGATGGAGTTACGAGTAATAGTGAATCACCGATGAAGGTAAGTAAATTTTATATATGTCTAAAATTTATTATTAATTTTAAATTAAAATTAATGATTAATTCGTTATTTTTAATATGCTTTATAACTTATCTACTTTTTGAAAATTGGATGATGATTGTTATATTTCGATGTGGCAACAGTTGTCAGAATTTCGTCTAGAAGAATTCATTATTTATTTTAGATACAAAAACTGCTATAAAATATTTATTCGATTGAAAATTTAACAGGATGATTTATAATTAAAAGGTAGAGTTTGTATGAATCATAGATAAACATTAAATCTTTCGTTCTTAAAATTAATCCTACTTAATTAGTATAAAATTGGTAATTATTAATAATCTAGCTAATTCTGAATAATTAAAAAAAAATGTGGATTATGTTTATCCCGAACGGAATTTATTCCTATTAATATAGATAATAATAACGGTAAAAGTCGGGTTTATGTGTGGGCGACAATCTGGCAGCGCGAAGCGCGGCGTTGCGTCCAGTCAATTCTCTAATATATAGTTTTTTGGAGTGAATCTTTAACACAACGGAATTGTCGATTCGTATTTTATACACTAGTCGATAGGCGGCGAATCTTCTATTCTCTAATCATCTTAATGTATACAGATGGCGCCACGCGACGCCGCGCTTCTCGCCCACACGTAAAGCCGACTTTTACCGTAATAACAAATATAGGGCAAAATGCTAGATTACCTGCTGGTGAAAGACGTGTCGCGTCGCATCCGGCAGCGCGGCGTCGCCTACATAGCAAGCTTTTTAAATAAATATATATACGTAAGTCCCCCGGACCACGATGTAATGATTGACTAACAGGAATCTTTAAATCAAAAATTTGTGTTAGTTGATCGTGTCTCGGGAACGTATTTATAGGCGATGCCGGATGCGACTCGAGACGCATCCCACTAACATGTAATGTATCATTTAGCCCAAATATAGGTTTTAATGAATTTTTTATAAAGAAAAAATTCTTCATTATAACTTTCGTGTGTCATAGCTTCAAAGTTACAGAATTTTTAAAAAATTCGAGTGGCCATCATCTGAAGTTTAACAGATTTAATTTTGAAGTTATCACAACTTCAAAGTTAAATCTGTTAAATTTAGATCAATATTTCTCAAATTTGATCACTCTGCGAACCTGTTGTAAAAGAAATTCATGCACCCCACTGAATATGCTGTAATTAGAATATAAATATGTAGACTCAATTTCTGTTATAACTAGTTCCCATATTTTCTAATACATATTCTTTCCATGTATTTATGCATATAATTTATTAATTTCTTTTAATTTTGTTTTAAATTATTACTAAAATGATTTTGTATATATTTTCGTAGAATGTTCGCGGATCACATTTCGTGAAACACTATTTTGGATAAAAGAAACGATTGTGTAAAATTTCAACGATTTGCAATGCTTACCTCATAAAAAATTTTTCGCAGATTGATAAAAATAGAAAAATTAATTAAATAAAACTAATAATAGCTATATTAGTAGTTATTGTAGTAGCTTTAGTAATGGTTGTAATAGTAACTGCAGTAATAGTTAAAGTATTCAAGATCGTCTCTCGACATCCCTACTACTTTAGCTGTTACTGCTACTATTACAGCCATTACTATACCTACTACAGCAACCTACTACCTTAGGACTATGCTAAAATTTTTTAGCATAGTCCTAAGGTAAATTAGCGCGTAAAGAAATTGTGAGATGATATCCGGGCCCGGAGAATTTTTCTCATCATTCTCTCCTTCTCGTCGGCTCTAGTTTTAATAGCTATAGTATTAGCTGTAGCTGCAATAGCAGTAGAAATAATAATAGTAATAGCAGTCGTCGGCTCTAGTTGTAATAGCTATAGTATTAGCTGTAGCTGCAATAGCAGTAGAAATAATAATAGTAATAGCAGTAGCAGTAGAGGGGCTTTCAACAGATTTAGCACTGTGACCATCCAGTGATCTATTTTACAACGTTAGCAGGATAATTCCATATTAAGATCACATCTTGCACACAAAAAACAGCATCATCTTCAGTGTCTTCAAATAAGAAAGTCTTTCAGTGCATTAAATGACTTTAGAAACTATCTTGGCTGCAAAAAGTCTATATATTCAACCAATATGTAAAAAGGCATTTCATCTTCCCTGACATCATCTATAATTTGAATTATCAACAATCCTTCGAATTAATGTCGATAAAACTGTGTGTATTATTCCTTGAGAAATCACTGAATGCGTCGTACTTCAGTTTTGATGATAATCATAATGATCTAAGGGAGATGTTTAATAGTCGCTTTATATTTGAGCATCACATTTTGAAAACACGTGGAGCTTATAGAGTAATTAAGTTTACTTGGTGTCATCAACGTGGCATCCATAATAATAATATAGTGGCATGGTTTGACGCTAATATTATTAGTAGAATATGTTATTGTTTTTCTGTTTACACAACTGCATCTCATACATCGTTGGATTTAATCAATGCTAAATTAATGCATACCTGAAAGGTTATCTGCCGAATACTAAACTATCCCGACAAATAGATGTTAAGTTTCTTGAACATTACAAAATTACAAATGTCTTTCAAATGATTAAGCTATTAAATATCAACAATGGCAGCTCGCGGATCCGGAAAGTGGTGGAGCCATTGGAGCAAAAAAGTAAACAAAAAAAAGTTATTTAGATTAATAATAGAAAATCAGGATTTTAATAAAATAACAAGCATGCCTATTTTACAAAATTTAATTACATCATACTCCCAATTAACAGAAATAGCCGGAAATGAATTGCCCCAAGTAATTCCACGGATAATTTGCAGAATACTAAAAATTCTGAATTATGGACAATATACTTTTAATATTAAAAATAAATAAATAAATTGAATGCACACATATATCCACATGTTCTATAATTTATTAAAAATGTAAACAAAAAAAAATAGTTTATTTGCAGCAAGGAATATTTGGAATTTTAATTTGATTGTAATTTTTTACCGCCAATTATTTAAGATATAATAAAGAAATTAATCTGGGCGATTGAAAAGTTTTCAGATAGCCCATCTAAGATAAAACATCGATAATTAACCATAATTTCCGGATTACCTCCTTTTAATCTTCATAATCAAACCTTAGATAATCAGGAGTCTATTGTAATTGTTTATACACGTTTATGATGTTGACCATCAAAATGATGAAGAATATTATGGTGGCAGATTCAAAATATGTAATTATAACAAACCCTTGTATTGATAAACTTAAAGAATAAACGTAATAATTACAAATCACTGAATCAGTAAAAAAATATAAAATGCAAAAATTTATATTAAAACGCAAAAGATTTAAAGACACGCAAACTCTCATCAGTTTATATTTCTATTTTTGTTTTACTTCCTATCCACTCAGTAAGCCTTATAGCATTTTCATGCCCATCAAGGTTATCCAAATTCCTGGTCAAGCCAGCCATCAGGTAGAAGATGGGGTTCAGCAATTCGAGCCCGGAGTTTTCCTGAAAAAACTGGAGATGTGGGAATCTGAATTGAATCCGGATCTTCGCGATGGAAATGTGCCCCTCAGGCACACTTATCACAGCTCATGCACAGTGTTAGTAATTAAGTGTACATAGGCACAGGTCCGACAGAACGGTCCTCATTGATCCATAAACTCGGATATTCCACCAAGAGCCTCAACTAGTAGCTACAGTGGGAATTTCTATGAATAGAATCATCTTGTGCTATTTATTTAGGAACCGGCCTCAAGTATGTTAGATGCGATAATAAATATATTTTTTCGTGGAAAACGATTTTTATTTGTATAACAATAATTTAGATTATCAAAATCATGGATACAGTAATTTTTTATCAAGATGCGTTTTGTCAATGAATAATTTGTTTTACTTCATAAATTTATTAGTAGCCCTAATCCCTTTGTTTCCTAATGACAGCTGTCCCTGGATACAAAGTTGTCACTTTTTACATAAATGGAAATTTACTAAATAACCCTTTTCAGTGAATGTTTATAATAGATTAGTAGATAGCTTGTCTACGATAGGGATGGATGAGTTATATTTCTACAAGCGACACAAATATTTGTGGAAACATGTTCGAATTATCGTTTTTTCCTCAACAAATAACACTATTTTCCCTCTGTTAATTACTAAATGGACGAAATAAGGCCCTACCATAGGTTGCTTACATCGAAGGAATGCAGATTATTCAGAATAGCAATTGACAGCACAGATTCAGACCATCAAATACTTTCCAAAGAGTAGAACCGGATTCGAGCCCTGAACTTCTGTATAAAAAAAGTCGAACAAAATTATCTGTTGAATTTCATGCCGCTATATTGGATATGCCATTTTGAATTCGAAAAACTATCATCACATTCCTTCCTCTTCTGTAAATTCCTTGAAATGAAATGTGGTCCGTAAATTTTCAAGAAAACACACGGAAAGCAAAACGAAAAAATTAATGATCCATATGCAACATGAACTATACTTGACGACAGCATCAGAAGTCAGTATTGAGTCTATGGGAGAGCCGAAGTTCAATGTATATATCACTACGCTGATGATATAGTCCACTAATGACAATTTTGGCAAATAAGCTCCGAATAAAATTACGATATTAACATGTAATAAATTATCTGCATGTCTGTAATATACACGATGATCAGATGCGCAATGATGTTCTGCGCATTTCAATCGATTCCACAGTTCTAAAATGGCGGAGAATTGTAATTTTAAGCCATTCTTGAAAGGTTGCATGGTTAGCCGTCAAACGAAGCAAATTGCATTGAAATGTTTATTCGAAACTGAAAACTCGGAGACACGATTATATAAAAATAAACACCGTTCTTACTGACGCTGTTACCTTTTACACCGAAATCGACTGTTCCGTGCGCATTAATACCGTCACAAAAGTCGGTAATACGCCGCTCCCATAGACTCAATACTGACTTCCGATGCTGTCGTCAAGTACAATCACGTATTAGAAAATTCATATTAAATATGTTAAATATACAGTAATTCTATTCGCTACATTTAATTTTCAAACCGCGCTCTCTCTTGATTTACAGCAGAGAGAATTCGTTATTTCGCTCGAATTAATTTATTTAAAGTTAATTTTCAGAATAAGATTTGTGTTTAGCATTTAATTTTCTTATTCGTTGTTTTATTTTCCACTTTTATCGCACACTCTTTCTCCTTCAAAATAATTAATTAAGACTGTTTTAAGAGTACACAAAAAAAGTTTTCTCGCTGTTTAGCTTTAGATGCATTAGATCAATAATTACTTTACCTTTTCAGGCCTGTAATGAGTGTTAGCGTTAATTGAAGCTATCCCAAACGGAAATTAACGCTGGATATTGTTTTCATTTCCGTAGTTTACTCCAAGTTAGAAAGGAACAAAAATTTTTTTTGCTCGCAAATAAAGAAAAAAGCAAATTTGTTTTGCGTAAATTACTCTTTGACTATCTTCAAACTTGAGAGTAAATTTTATTTTACAAACCGTTCCATTCATTAAGAAAGCGCGTGCTTATATAAATGAATTAAAAAACGCTGGTTTCATTCAATTAAAACGCGCGCGTGCGTTGTTAATGAATGGCTCTTGTTATCAATGAATAAAATTTTACTATTTAACAAATTGACTTTTTTTTTTAATTTAGGTTAATTTATTTTAACGAGTAAAATTAATCGAATTTTATTTTCTGTTTCCTTGCATCGTAAACTAATTCCACAAAATTTTACTGAGGAAAAAGGATACAAAAATTGAGTTATTTCCGAGAAAAATACCATTTAATGTAATTTACTATAAAAGTGAAAACATCATTTTGTTGGTAATATAGTAAATTATATTTAAGAATATGCAAATATTACAAAAAATTCAAACTTATATAGCATATGACCTCTAGAAGTAAATCCTACTACTACTACTACTACAAGTCACGCCACGAGAGAGAGAGAATTTCATTATAAACACCATAAAATGGTCAAGGAACGAGTACCTTCTCCAATATGTCACAAACTATTGACAGTCAAGCAAATAAATGAAATGTCGTCGCTGAGATATCGAGCAAGAAAAAAGAAAAAAACGATTTCTTTTCGTCCTCTTTCGTCTCTTTTTCTCAACTATACTTTATGCTTTCCTATCAGAATTTCATCAAAAAAAAAAAAAGAAAAGAATATCTGCTGTGAAAATTAATATAAATTGATATTTTTATATAAAATAATTTATAAAATTCGTTAAATAATAAAATAAATCTAAAAATTCTTGATACTCTTAGAAATATAATCAAATAGAGTGTACAGTACTTTATATAAAAATTGTTCAGAACACGTACTGTTGTTCGTTAAACGAAAATGCTTTTTACATGTTTAGAGTAGAAACAATCAAAAATTCCTATAAATATCACATTTATCTTTTATTTTTAATAAATATATCAGCAAGATTTATTCTTCATGTTATGCATTTCTACAATCAATAAAAGAGGTAGAAGTTATCCAACTACAAAACAAAAAATTCTATTGTTTAGAATTTCAAATTTTCTTCAGTTTTGTCGATCGTAACTAACCACGTTGACACTTAATTTTGGCAATAAATATCACTGTAAAAAATCGTCTTTAAATATTTATAAATATGCAAAAAAAGGAAAAAATCTGGATGTATATAGATTAAAAGATTGGGTATTGCATCGATTTCCCAGTTATGAGAGAATTATTCGTGTTTCTGCATTGGAAAATAAATTTTCTAGGGATATTTATAAACATTTATGCGGATTTTTCATTGATTAGGACCTCAATTATGGTTGCAGAATCTCACTGAATAGAGGAAATCGTGAAATATAGCACTAAAATATTTTTTTAAAGTTTGTCAGATCTACATCTAGAAAATAAAAATAGCTACGTGTGTCAGTTGAACTGTAAAATGAATTAGAAATTTAATGAAGTTGTATCGATAAAAGAATATCATTATTGTTAAAAGAAAAAAAATGCAATTTTTCTTCTTTTAAGTTTCGGAATGTAACCAAACTTGTTAATTCTGTTGTATCGATAAAAGAATATCATTATTGTTAAAAGAAAAAAAAATGCAATTTTTCTTCTTTTAAGTTTCGGAATGTAACCAAACTTGTTAATTCTGTAATTTAATATCACATTTCTGAGTTTTGCTACTTCACCTTTTCTTTAAATACTCTCTTTTCGTGTAATAACTCATAATAAACTACCGGATCGATTTGCAAGAAATTTGCAATTTAAACTACATACACAAAGTAAATGAATGTGGCCAATTTTCAAATATCTAGTAATGTTTTTCATCTACAAAATTAAATTTATGTAGTAAAAAAGAAAAAAAAAAGAGGCATTAATTCCTTTGAAGATGTTGCCATAACGTACGACGTAGCATCGATAACAGATGACAAATCAACTTTTGTTTGATATTGTTGATTAAAACAAGGGGGAAAAAAATCTAAATTTTAGATAACGATTTGCATCTAGTTTCAGATTTATTAAAAAAGAAGTTTTCGGTTACAAGAAAAATCAAACAAAAACATTCTTTTCCCTCTTTTGTGCTGAATAAAACGTTATTGTTATATTTTTGTGAATACAATGAAAGAATGACGTCAGCTGTATTTATCAAAGTATTTTTAACAGCATGTAGAGTAATGCATAAATGCTGAAAATTCTTGAAGAAAAAATTCTCGTATTTATTTATGAACTGTATACAAATTTAAAATTTTCACTTCAAGGAATACCATCATTAGTATATCATTTTTTTTGTATCATCTTTGATGCACGATCAGATGAGTTTAACTCCTATATTTCTGTTTATTCCTTCATTAATTAAACTTTTGTTTGTATTTCGAGACTGCTGAGTATTCTTTTTTATTGTAAATGCACCATTTGTGAACTGCATACAAGTTTCAAATTTTCACTTCAAAGAGTGCCATCATTAGTATACCATATTTTATATCATATTTAATGCACGATCAGATGAGTTTATTCTTATATTTCTGTTTATTTCTTCATTAATTAAAGTTTTGTTTGCATTTTGAAACTGTTGGGTATTTTTTATGGTAAACACACCATTTATAACAATAACAATCGGTGCAATAAAATATATTAATTTGAAGAAGAAAAAAATTTCATCTAGAGTATTTTGATGAATTTCTTTATAAAGTAACAATCGGTGCAATAAAATATATTCATATTAATTTGAAGAAGAAAAAAATTTCATCTAGAGTATTTTGATGAATTTCTTTATAAAAAAGAAAAGATTTTTGCCATAATCTCAAAAAAAAAGAATAATATTTTTCTGGAGTTTTTCTTCTGTAGAAAATTACTTTTTGTTCTTCGCTATGATATCTAAATTCTAATGATTCATCACATTTCAACTTTCTTTCTTTTGTTTCTTTATTATTTTTGTGTTCTCTTGTGTTTTATGTGCCATCTTGGCATGGCTCAGGAAAAAAGTAAGCATGCCATTAGATAGGATAGTTGAATTTTATTAGAGATCCTGCTATTCGAGTTACAACCTCGTTTGCTGTAATTCGTTTCTTTATAAAAAAGAAAAGATTTTTGCCATAATCTCAAAAAAAAAGAATAATATTTTTCTGGAGTTTTTCTTCTGTAGAAAATTACTTTTTGTTCTTCGCTATGATATCTAAATTCTAATGATTCATCACATTTCAACTTTCTTTCTTTTGTTTCTTTATTATTTTTGTGTTCTCTTGTGTTTTATGTGCCATCTTGGCATGGCTCAGGAAAAAGTAAGCATGCCATTAGATAAGATAGTTGAATTTTATTAGAGATCCTGCTATTCGAGTTACAACCTCGTTTGCTGTAATTCGTTCTATTTTCTCTCGAAGAATTCTCATTTTTCTAACTTATCACTTTCTTTTAATACTCTTCAAATTTTATTGGTTAGAAGAAAACAAAAAGAGAAGAGTTTTTGAAAAATTTTGTGTGTTCGGTGTTTATATATGTATTTTTTCGAATAAATTCGAGTGTTAGTCATAATTTTTTTAATATTCTTCTCGTTCTATATAGAAAATCCTTCCAGTTTTCTGAAATTCTTTTAAAAAATTCAGTTTAAATTCCTTAAAAAATTACTTTATCTTTTTATAGATGTCTTCAGTCTTCAGGAATTCACTTGTTGCTATCTCCAGAGAAATCTTACAATCTTGGCATATTTTTAGAACATTTTTTATTCTCATTCGTGTTCTTTTTCTGTAGTTGTTCTTTTTTCTTATTTTTTTACTTCGGTAAATTCGCCATACTTCACGTATTTTACAGGATAGATTCCGTAAGATTCTATTTTCGAAAACAGTATTTCTCTACGTCTTCCACTTCAGCCAGTTTTCCTCTTTAAATAATTGCGTTACAGACATCAAAAATTTCCTCTCTGATTACAGATTAATAAAATTATTAAACATTGAATTCTATTAATAGCTTTTGGAAAACTTTTAATTAACAACTTACTAATTGCATTTTTAAAGCATTGCGATTCTTTAAATACTAATTAAAACACAGTCTAATTGCAAATTATTCTTTACAAGATCCATAATTAATTTTCCTATTACTTAATTTTAAAATATAAATTAAATAATATTAATAACAAAATTATATTATTTTACAAAATTAATTTTATAGAAATAAAGTTTTTAATCGGATTATCTTGTTAAATCTTGATTTGCTGAAAGTGCTGCTACAATAATAAAGATCTCAACGCAGAAACTTTTCTAAATCTTAATAATCTCTTTCTGGAGTTAATATTTTACTTATGTAAGTTAAAATAATTCTTATACTAAGTTATGTAATGGTCTCGATATTCAAAAACATTTAAAAAATAGATAAATGCCAACAGACATCAAGGTCAAAGTTCTGCAATACTCTAACAACAAAGAATGGTTATAAAATAGCAACACATGCTTTGTAATCTCCTACAATCGTACATCGACAGAAGAAACTTAATGCTGTTCCGTTAATGATGAAAAAATATATATTTTTGGTATGCTTTTGTTAAAGTAATGAAAGATATTTGATACGATTTTCTTCCGGCTAACGTATAGATTAAACTATTATGCAATTAATTGATCATATAATTACGCAAAGGAAAGTTTCGTTGTTGCAAAAACAGCTACCAATTTTTATAAATTAATAAAACAAAATCATTATCATAAAAAGATAGCTGATAGTAATGCAAACAATGGTTACAATGCGTTGAGACAAATCACAATTTATTAAATATAATCGATGTTTTCATATAAAGTTTTTCTGAATGATATCATAAACTCTAAAAAAATTAAACTTCAGTGCTGTTAGAATATTAAGCGTAGTTTATCTTAAAGTGCAACCTACGCATTTTTTTTTTACTTTCCAAATTCCTAACTTCCATAGAGATATTGCTCTCTCAATCAATTTTAATGAAACAATGGTATCATGAACTCTAAAAAAATTAAACTTCAGTGCTGTTAGAATAATAAGCGTAGTTTAACTTAAAGTGCAACCTACGCATTTTTTTTACTTGTTTCCAAATTCCTAACTTCCATAGAGATATTGCTCTCTCAATCAATTTTAATGAAACAATGTTCATACTCAATATAGATCAGGTTCCGTTTACTATAAGGTCTCCCAAAAGATATTCCAAACTCCTATAGAAATATTGTCTAATCAATCGATTTATATGAAAAATACTGCTCAGTATAGATGTCCGTTATGGTCTCTAAAAATCGCTGGGATTACAACTATAATTCAAAATAAGAATTACTTTTATTAGAACATTTTTAGTTAATTTTTCTCATCATTGCTACAAAGCTTTACGAAGATCTAACAGGTTGCAGCTTCTCTACCGAAGGGCAGAATACTCTTTTAATAGAATTCGGTAATTGTTAAAAAAATTTTCTTCGTTATGCTTTTATACCAGGAATACTTTTGAGTATGAATATTTTTCATGATTAAGAACAGTGTTCTTGCAAATGTTGACAGATATTCTACGATAAAGTTTTTCAACAATCTCTTTGTATTTTTTTTTTCCTTATTTCAAGTGATTCTGCGAGTTTTCTTTTTCCTTGGAAAAAGAAAACTCGCAGAATTATTTGAAAAAGGAAAAAGAAACACTGCTCTATTATATGCTACTAATTATTATAAATCTATAAAATATATTTTAAAGCAATCACGGATAATATCATAAATTTCTCTTATGGTATAGATGATTTTGATGAATAAATTAGAGATTAGTATTGCCTAATTTAGAAAATGAAATTTTTCTGAATAAATACTGCTTGTTTTATTTTTATTTGCTCCTAATATAGAGGTATTGCAAATCAAAAATCTGTTTAAAATAAATAAAGAATAATGACACACTGAAAATGACAGATGGCATATTGCAGATTATCGTCCCTCAGCGATTAGAATATCATACATTCATATGGAAAAAGAAAAAAAAAACAATATATTAAAGTTTTCTTGAACGATTTATTCCGTTTGTGAGTTATATTTATATCGTGACATATTACAAAATCAAAACTCGTGACACTTTTATGTAACACAGAAACTTTTCAACAAACTTTTAAAACAAATCATTTTTAATTTAAGCATTTTGCACATGGTTGATTTACTTTCTAGCAAATCAATTCAAAAGTCGTAAAGTAATTCTGAATATAGATGTCATTTGGTATTTTAATTATCATTAAACCAATTAGCATAAGAGTACGTTAAATAAATTATATCAGATAAGACCGATAAGATTATTTTTAAATTAACAGAAAGAAATAAACCAATTAACATTGCCGTTAAGAATATACGCAGTTTCAAATTTCGATTTCACTTGCATTAATTGGTTCATTTGAATTTTGACCGTTTTTTCCTTTTTCGAATTAACCAATCGTTACACGTTATAATTCAAAGAGTATTTAAAATTAGATTTCTCTTCCGCTAATGGAATTTAATTAAAAGTTTCATTAAAAATCATTCGATCGGCATTAATTTTAATAATTAAAATTTATACTGTTAAGAAGTAATGTTATTTATTTTAAATAATTTAATATTAAATAAAGTAGACCGTAATATCTTATTAGAGTTTATAAAATTTATTCGAGATAATCTATAAAATATATTTTAAGAATTATTAATATAGTATATAAGACGGTTACATCTAATATAATCCGAGAGATTTACATAAATATTTAAAATTTTAGATGAAAGAGGATCGAAGTCAACAATCGAATGTTCATTTCTGTAGATAGTATTTCATTGATAATAATCCAGAAAATGGAATTTTTATTAATTTTGCATGATATATGAAGTCATTCCATGAAATTCTGCCAGACGATAATGATTTAAAGTAAGATTTTTTTACATATAAGGTTAAGATAAAAGAATTTATCAGAATAATGCTTTCAATTACTGTATTAAAAATAATAAAAATTAAAATAAATGATACAGGACCTTCTATCTATTTTATGATTTTTTAAAATTTAAAACTTTAATGAAAGCTAGTAAAGTATTCTCATAAAATAGAAACTAAATAAAGAAATCTCGTTGAACGTTTCTCAAGTACTGGGTAGATATAAATTTTAATTTTTCCATTATTTATTTTATATAATAATGCATTAATATTGTTTAATAATTAATAAATAAAAATATTTTTAAAGCCAATTTATTTAAACTGCACAATCATATTATTTACGAACATTTTATGATTTTTTTTTATTTAAAACTTGAATGAAAGCTAGTAAAGTATTCTCTTAAAATAGAAACTAAATAAAGAAATCTCGAACGTTTCTAATGACTACTCAAGTACTGTAAACATAAATGAAATTTCTTCGTCGTATTCGTAAAATAGAAACTAAATAAAGAAATCTCGTTGAACGTTTCTAATGACTACTCAAGTACTGTAAACATAAATGAAATTTCTTCGTCGTATTACTTTTTCACGTGTTTATATTACTTTTTAATCTTATAAATATTATTATTATTAAAAATTGATATAATGGAAACTTTCTGGTTGCATATCCAAGTGTTTTGAATTCACAGTCTGATAAATATAAAAAGTTGAGTAAATCTAAAATTCAAATTTAGATGAGCACTAAAAATTTTATAAAATTTTTATTTTCTCATCTAAAATTAAAATTTAATATATATAGAGAGCATAAATAAATAAATAAAACAATGTAGAGAAATATAAATGCAAATTATATATCAATTGCTACTGAAAAGAAAATGTTTTGAACAATCGATCTTATAGTTATTCAGTATACTTTTACGTTTAATGTATAATAGATATAGGTAGTGGTAATTTTCAAATTATTTAACAACTGGTTGGCTTAAATTTGATGTTGGGGAGGTCTTGAAGAGTTTTTTTTTGTAAAAATAAGAAGCTGAGTTGCCATTATTCACTAATTACAATTAATCGAGGCTTTTGTTGGGGAGGTCTTGAAGAGTTTTTTTTTGTAAAAATATATTCACTAATTACAATTAATCGAGGCTTTTGTTTTTCCTTGGAGTTGGACCAACTGGTTAGGTTATGTTAGTTTAGTTGTAGGCCACTTGTAGAGCCCATCACAGGGCTGGCCAACACCCATGATGGGCTTAACTGGATGGTTGAAAAATGGGATTCAAAAGGCCGGGCCTCTCCTGAAAAACTGGAGTTGTGAAACCTGGATTTGAAGCCGGGTCATCTTGGGTTGGACCAATTGAAGAATTCCTATCTAGTCAAAGGGGTTTTTAAAGTAACTGATTGTTTTATAAAATATTACTGGTTAAGGCATATAAACGCTAACGCATATAACGCTATTATAAAAAAAAAGTACATGTGAACTAAACTAGCATATGTTCATAGATAACTTAGAAACGTATAACTATAAGCACTACAAAGCAGTCTAGGAACGATCTTTTAAAAATAAAATTTTTTATTTACAGAGAAACGTTTTCGGCTTATATTAGCCCTCCTCAACTCTCAAAAGAAGTTTTGTTAGTATTTGTTCATAGATAACGCAATCAGTTCAAGTTATTCGACAGATTTATTATATCATTAAAGAAAAAGTCGTCGAAATAAATAATTGCTCCTAAATAAAATTTATGCTTCATACTATTTTCCTTTACTTTTTTTAATTATTATGTATCTACCTTTGATGTAACTGATCATAACAACCAGTGCGGCCGAACCGGCTGACTAACACCGTTGGGTATGGGTATTAAATTATTTTAAAGAAATGTTAAATACAAACTTTCATATATCTCTGAATGTTCGTGATATTTTATGAGCAATTTTACTCAACAATTTGCAAAATCGAATGGAAGCGTCTTTTATTGAAGTAATTATTACGCAAAATCATTGTGATACCATCGATTGTTATGACATTGTTGTAATTATTCCGATAAAATAGCATTAATTAATTTCTTTTTGGATCGTATGATATATTACTGATTTACAGCGTGTCTCATGTGTTAATTATGTTTTTGAAACTATGGTTATAATGCTTAGAGTTGAATATCCATTCCAAGAGTCCATCCATAATGATCCAATTTGGATCAAAATCGAATTTCTTGACAGGTTTCTGTTATAAATCCAAATCTGAAACGTCGTAAAATCTTTTTTATGGAAGTCGAGCAGAGATATCTGATACGTTAAAAAGACAGGCATATATGACGAAAGTAACAGATGCTTTCCAAATTCTTACAAAATTTCTTAAAGAGTAACATTCATAATTAAATTTTAAAATAGTTAGATATTACCTTTTCTTAGATAAATTTGGTATTATAAAGAAATAGTCTCCAAATAATTAATCTTCCTGTTTTCCTTGCGCATCAGCCATTTTGGAACCGTTGAAAGTATGGAATTAAAAATAATATTTAGAGTCGGTTTCAGAAGTATGATCGCCTTATTAAACATAACAATTTATCAATTATTATTAAGGCCGAGTGAGGTAAGGATATACTTGGAGGAAATGCATTATTGGGCTTTTTTTATTATAAGATAAGCGAAATTTTGCTATTTGATATTGTGTATTCTACTACAAGTTAATATTAACCTATCGATATAGATAACGCACAATGAATGATGAGATTCCAGCATTTACATCGACCTTTACAAAAGCATCGCGTCCGGACAGCCCACAACTTTGGCAGCATCTTAAATTGCAAAATTTCTTAAGATAACTTCATATTAGGAGCTATTTTTTTGGCAAATATGAAGAATATCGATTAAATTTTATATTAAATAAACAATATTTTTTGACGTTACAAAATTTATTGAGAAAAACCCGTAAATATTGTTACCTGGGGCAAGTGCCAATCATTACCTTGGAGTAATCGCGTATTAGGCTCATAACACGGCCTCATAACACGTTCAATGCTCTGGCCTCATAACACGTTCAATTTTATTGTTTAGTGTTATTCAATTTAATTTGTTTATTAACTTCTTTTTCTGTCATATAACATGAATGACATCTACGTCAGAAAAACCAACAGGGGCAATCATTCAAAAGAAATGAACGAAATGTGAACATTGTCGAAATGATGATTGATAAATACAAAGATATCAATTAAAATTTTTGTATAAACCACCATTTTTTATTTGATAAAAATAAAAAACATTTTTTTCATATTAAATAACAAAATGTATGGTTTGTTACTTTGAAAAAAAAAAAAAACTAAAAATGATATAAAGTAAATAATGTGAGATGAGGTATAGCGAAATAAAATAAAAATATAAAATGATGTAAGTACACAAGTTGTTATTAAACCATTTGTGTACTTACATCACTTAATATTTTTGTTTTATTTCACTATACCGCCTCTCACATTTCAGAGTTCGATCCTTGTTTCTTTAACCAAGGATAACTCTAAAAAAACAACCTATCTTAAATGCGGTAAAAAGCATTTTATAGTAGATTTGTTCATGATTCTGCTCTTGTGAATTAGCGTGCATAAATAAACTTCAAAGGTTTTTTAACTTGCACGTACACTATTAAACTGTTTCGTGTTAAGTGCAGAGTAGCTGACATTTTATCGCAAATTTAAAATTTTCAAGGATGAATTATACGGTAATAGCTGCGCCATGTGATTGTTAACGACCATGTTAAATATTTCTACGATAGGTTAAAATACTAGTGTTTAAAATCCAACTTTGCAACTGCACTTTCCCCGCTCCACCTTATTTAAATGCCTCAAAAGAAAATATTTTTATCTTTTCAAAAAATGGCTTTGGCTCCACTGTATACTGACCATATAAACTAATGCTAAACGCATTAGTGTTTTCATCCAGATAAAATCTTTTCAGAGCTTTTCTATTATAAGAGTCATACATTAATGGAATGTAATGTTTTATCAAAAAAAAATGATGAGCAAATTGAACTACCATAAATAACGTATGGATAAAACAAACATATTTTCTGGTAGTCTGATTTAAGAGTTGGTTTGATTGAAGGACAAATATAAAAAGATAGACGAGATCAATATTTTATTGAAAAAATGTTTCGCCATCATTAGCTGACAACTCAACAGACAAATCAAATTTACATCAGCTATGCAATGAAAGTTCATAAATGCATCTGTAAAATGCTCAAAAAACATGCGAAGTATCACTGTTGTTTGTAATCTCAAAGTATAAATGTCCGTAAATATAAGCAATGCAATTTTTCTCTAACAGTATTAAATGATTTTTTTTTTATAACAGGAAAATTTCTTGTGGTTTTCTTCAAGAAGTAACAACTTTTCTCTCTTTCACAAAAGCAACAATAAGATTGATTGTTTCAGTTCTCACGAAAGACATTTCTTATAATTTTTCTTTGTCGTTTTACTCGATATCTATGCCAGTATGTCGACGCAAATAAAATATGCAAAATTTTGAAAGATATTTATCACTAGAACGATCTTAAGGTCATAATATAAATTTTTAGAATAAACAACGATGAACATTTAAATTTAATTGCACTCATAAAATGTTAGCCAGAAGTTTGTTTAAGTATTAAAATTAATTTTCACTTATTATATTTGGTAGATTTATATAAACAGTAGCATAAAATTAATGTTATTGTTAGTTTATAAATTATAAAATGATTAATTAATGTTTCAATTGTTTGTTTGAGCTCTTCTCTAAAATAGAATATCGAATAACTAGGAGTTTATCTGGAAAATATCAAGTTATTCTACCAGTTTATGTATACAAATATCTAAAGACGTATCGTTAATTCTGTAGATTAAAGTTGAAGCCATTCAATATCCTGTTTTGGAGAATAAAAGCCATTCAGTAAATAACTTAATTTGTATTTTTAAACTTTAAAAAAAATAAATAAATAAATAAAAATTGTTCCAGTACTTTTGTTCGACAATAATTGGTAATATACGTCTTGTGGCTTCTAAATATTGAAGCAAAAAAGCAATTCATGACCACAAGTAACTGAATCTGCAAAAGTGTTATTTTTATTGAAACAGTACATCACGCTTAATTATTTTTCAATTGATATAAATTTTTTTTGCAAGTTTTGTAATTTTCAAAAGAATAAATTTGATGTTGGACTTCATTTTGACATCGATTTTTTTTTTTAATTGAAAATGCGTATAAAAATTGTTCAAAAATACTAAATTAAGCAATGCTTAAGAAGAAGTATTAATACTTTAAAACTTTCTACTAAAATTCGATTTTTTAACTGCTAAAACAAAGAAATTGCGAGTTAAAAAGTGCAAACAGTTCTTTAAGAAATGTTGTCAGTCGTAAAATGCCGGGAGATAAACAATTTAAAAATAGAATATAATGAATGGTGATCTAGTAAAGAGAACAAAAAGTATGCTAAACAAAATTTTGCTTCTTTATCACGCTTCTTTACTAGATATTTAACCAGAAACCTAAACAGAGTTTGAGTAATCACGTATTGTGATGATAATGCAGAAGTCTAATCTTGAGCGAAGAAGCACAACATAAAAAACATGCTTGTCGTACTACGTTTTTATCAAATCACGTCACGATCAGACGGACGATGGAAAGTCTACTAAAAATATTTATAGCAAGATTTAATGATAGTAAAGAGTCCACAACAGCCATTTTAACTTCCTGTACCAGTGTTGAATTCCAATATAAATTGCTGACTTGAAGTTTATTCAATTTGTTCTAATTCAGAAAGCATATGTTAAACAAATAATACAGAAGCATTACTTTGTTAGAGTCGTTCCTCCCACTTAGTAAATCGTAAACATGTTAAATAACGGCTCCACAATAAGATAATAATTTCTGAAAGTACTTCCTTCGAACAATAGAACAACTCTTAACATTATTGATGAATATCGTGATAGGTTGCTTAATGGAACAGATAGATCGAAATATTCCAACTCGTTGTATGATGAAATTCCAAACACTTTTGAAAGTCTATTGATTGCTCTGCCATTAAAATCTTTCCAAATGAAATTTTAACACCATTAACCTTTTATATAAGGCGGAGTGGGGTAAGGACGTACTTGGGGGAAATGCATTATCGGGATTTTTTTGTTGTTGAAAGGTCTCTAATAGGTCGAGACATTCTAATGTGGCATCTCTCCAGACTGCTATTCAGGCAGCGTTTTCAAACCTGGACAAGCAGGCATTGCGCAGGGCATGTCATCGTTTCCGGTCGAGGATCGAGGCAGTAATTGAGGCAGAAGGGAATTACATCGAGTAATTTTAATCTAAAGGGATCCCAAATTAATGTGCAAATGATAATTTTGATAATTTTATTATTTTTGTTAAATAAAATTTTGTTTAATTAAATTGTCTATTTTGTCCAGATTTAGTTGACGCACCATGTATATTTCAATATATATATAGACAGATTTTTTTTTACCTTTATATGTATATCTTATTCATTTTTGTTAACCTTTCTATTTTACCTCTTCCTGATTTTCTGTTGGATGGCTGTATGGAAATATGCTAGAATATGCACCATGTATATTTCAATATATATATAGACAGATTTTTTTTTATCTTATATATGTATATCTTATTCATTTTTGTTAACCAAAATGACTATTTGTTTCTATTTTACCTCTTCCTGATTTTCTGTTGGATGGCTGTATGGAAATATGCTAGAATTTTACCTGGAGAAGTCAGGATCAGTTCCTAATGCTTCATCTCCAAATTTTTTTCAGGAGGATTTGAACTTGGCCCTCATTCTTCATTTACTGATTACATTTCCATAACTGTGGATGACCAATATATGGGCATTGGAACAGCTTTGCTACTTAGTGTTCTCCCAAGTAGAAAGTATAAAATCAAGAAGAGCCTCTGTCTTACTCAGAAATACCTTACATTTCATACGTGTTCATTACAAAATGCAAGGCTGTTCCTAATCTTTCACACATGAATTGGGATTGGTCACACATGTGAGAATTGGAATTAATAAGTTGGGTCTGATTAAGCTCTTTGTTACTTTTGAGATTTTTATGCCACCAAATCATCACAAAGGATATATGATGATAGACAAGGCCATTACAAGCTGGCCAAAGCTTAAAGTAGTCAAATAAACCTAAATAATCCAGCCAAATTTTAGCCCTTGAAACCGTAACGGAATAATTTTAATGATTTGAAATAATTTGAACTAATGTTAGCGCCATCTCGTAATTAGAATAATTATTAATTTTACAAATCAATGAGTGGCGCCATCTAATAATTAATAATTGAACTAGAATTTTTA
>AYEL01055968.1:0-22931 GCA_000484575.1 Olivierus martensii
GTAAAAGCGAAACCGTGTAAATTGAGTGCCGTGAAAATCGAGGGCTAGATGTAATTGTTTAACTATTTTACGGTTGAATATTTATTTTTAATTTAAATTAAAGAAACATAATTAAGAAAAAAAAAACAAATGACAAACATCTATTATTTTATAAATTTATACAATTATAAGCAAAAAATATTATATATTAAAATACTAATATGAATGAAACATGTTATTCTCTTTATTCAAATATTTCTCTCTATTAAGATCGATTGCAATATTAATAAAAATTAAGAATAAAATAAAAATATAATATTATTATCGTTTACATCATGATTAAAATTTATTATCGATAATGAAAATCATTTTATAGTATATATCACCATAGAATGGTTAAAGTAGAAAAAATGCATTCAGATATCTACTACATAAATCGATCTCGACATAGACTGTGTTTCACTATAAGAAAATTTCATTCGCTTGAGTTCTAGTTTTTATTATAAACTAGGCATTAAGATAACTCAATAGGAAGAATAACGATGTCACAACGTTTTGATTCAAGTTCATATTCACCGTTATGTATCTTTTCTTTCACTGTATTTCTATTTTAGTTCAAAATTAGTTTTCTTACAAAAAATAGTCTTATATATTTATTTTGTGCATCAATTCAACTTCTATTTACAAAATAATATATCGGAAAAAATAAGCATCGCAAAATGTTTAATTTTTTATATCCTTTCTTATTATCCGAGGTATACATTTATGCTTATTGATTTTAAAATTTCTACTGGGCCATAACAGAAGGTAATGGCAGTTCGAAAATTTAAAAAAATTCTATACTTTTGAAACTATATGTCAAAATTATATTAAATTCTTTTTTTTTTTTTTTTTGTAAAAAATTATCATAACATTAACTGTCATAGATGAAAGCTTTATATAGACAATTTTTAATATTAGAAATAATTTTGTAGTCTAGACTCAGATGTTCCTTTCAAATATCTCATGGAATCATTATCTTTATTTTATATTAATAACGTTCTTTATTATAAAATACTTAAACTACTAAGACACCATTTTGGTAGCATTTTAAGTTTGAAATTAGATCTACAAATAGATACACACATAGAATTTAATTTTAAAAAATAATTTTCATAATACAAAAGGACGTATTTTTATTCGGTTAACTCCTTAAAGATTTTAAGTTTGAAATTAGATCTACAAATAGATACACATATAGAATTTAATGTTAAAAAATAATTTTCATAATACAAAAGGACGTATTTTTATTCGGTTAACTCCTTAAAGAATGTAATTTCTATCAGTTAATACCTAAATTATTAATGCACACAGTAAAAGATATTTTTTTAATCATCATTTGCTTCACACCTGAGACAGTTATGCTGTGTAGTGAAAATATTAAAATAAATGAATTACTTCTTCTTTAAATATTCTCCATATTCTTATAATTTAAAATATGGGCGTTTAAAGTTGTTTCATGTTAGTTTTTTTTAATCATCATCAGTGTAGTGAAAATATTAAAATAAATGAATTACTTCATCTTCATTAAATATTCTCCATATTCTTATAATTTAAAATATGGGCGTTTAAAGTTGTTTCATGTTATAAATCTACAATACTTTTTTAATATTAAATTTCTCATAAATTAAGACAAAAAATTAAAATGTTAAAAGAATACCAATCGATTATTAATAATTTTTTTTTTTATGAGGAAAACTTGTTTTTATTTCTGGAAAATTTTTACAAATTCTTGAATGTTTCTCGATTCTAAAAACAAATAAATGTCAGAAAAAAATTAATTATTTTATAAATAATATTTTATTTTGGATTATAAACTTTTCTAACTTACTAACTTAGTAATGTTTACTAAATCTCGATGTTTTCTAAATGGGAAGCATTTCTGTAATTTCGATACCGTTACACTTGTGTTGTCATTTAATTATTCAACTATTCGAATCGGTAGTTGAATAATTAAATGTCAACAACAATTCCTTTCAAAATATCCGGATTGGAATAAATAATAAAATAAACAATGTAGACGATATTACGAATAGTAGAATTTTTCGTGATGAATAGAGTTGTAATATATGCATATTAATAGTGAATAAATTTATATCGACTTTCATTCTCGCCTACTCATGTCTAACGTTAAGATAAGATTTAACGTCTTATGCATCACTGAAATGCATGCTTTATCTATTACAGTACAGCATTTGATTCGATTCTAAGTTTGTTACTAAAATATTTGCATCCATTATACAGTATTAACACTTTCGCAAGCATAGGAAATTTTTATTTATCAAAAATACAAAAATAAAAAAAAATATAAACATGATTAAAATATCATAAAAAATGAAATATCAAAATGAGTGTGTAATAACTGATATTAGGCACAAAAATTATACTTAAAGTTATTGAATTTAATTACAATTTTGTTTTTTTTTGTAATATATAACATGTAATTTATTTTTTACAACATTAGACAATAAATAATTTATTTTTTAATTTTCTGTTATTTACATAAACAAACAAGAATTTTTAAATTTTTTAACAATTATTTAAAGTATAAAAATATATTTAAAACATGGCTGCAGGGAATTAAAAATGCCATTATCTTTATTGGAAAATTATTGATACGAATGAAAACTTTTATGCTATGTTTTTATGATTGTTTTTAATTTATATAAAAATTATGTACTCTACAAAAATAAAACCAAAATCTTTAATGATATTTAAGTGTTATTTAGTAAGAAAATGAGAACTAAATCAATGTGGATCGAGAACATATGTCAGTTAATTTTGTATCAATTTTATTAAATTTTTTTAGTATATAGTTTACGATAATTAAACACAAAATTAATGGTAATTTGTAGAAGCATTTTTACAGTCGAAAACTGAGAGAAAACCTCTTTAAATGTGCCGATCTTTCAGTATTTGTTAATATAATAACCAAAAATAATTTCTCTAAATAATACAGAAAAAAACGAATCGTAGGCTATTATATTGACATAACCGAAGATTAGCCATGGACTTGTCAGATAAGAGTTATGTATAGACTAAGATCTTGTGGCACTTGTATGCGTGTGCTAGATGAACCAAATCGAACTTCCTACTCCAGTTACAAGACTACTCGAGAGGAATCGGAGACAGCTAATATTATATTGGATCAAATCATATGTTTCTAGTGGAAGATAATCTAATCTGTATCTTATTACGTTAAATCATTTCATTATCAAATATAGAATGTCGAAAAAATTTTCAAAAAAATAGAATAGAAAAAAAATTTTGTACCTCCCAAGCACTAAGATGATAAAATTTGGTCTAGAGCTGAGTTAAACGTCGAAAAAATTTTCAAAAAAATAGAATAGAAAAAAATTTTGTACCTCCCAAGCACTAAGATGATAAAATTTGGTCTAGAGCTGAGTTAAAGAATTTAGATTCATTCAATTATCAGAACACTTCCACGTAATTGGGACCAAGATTCATTCAATTTATCACTACAGAAAGCAAATTAGGAACTGTAATATATATTATGCTCTAAAAAATTTCTTTTATTTTATAGAAAAATAAATACAGTATTCATTTTTGTTATGAAAAGTTTAACGAAGATAAAGTAACAATATAATGCAGTAGAAGAATATTTGAATACTGTATAAACTACTATACATTCAAAATTGTGTTTTGGTTAATGACAACAGCAATTATCGGAATAATTATCTTGTCTAAATATGGTAATTAAAGAATTATGCGCTTATAAAGATTGATGGTTTCTAAAAGAGCATCATTAATGGAAAATCTTCTAAAATTAATATATCACCAGTGAAAACTGTTTATCGATTATGCATGTATAAGAAACGACGTTGGCCAGAAATTTTAATCATTTCTTTACTTGTAGTTCAATTTGATTTTACAGAATTTTTATTTTAAATATTTAAAATTATACTAAAATTGAATTTACTGAAATGTCAGTTCAATAGAGTATTAAGGATGAAAATTATATATCCTGGAGCACAACAAGAGAACATCTGGAGATTCCTAGTTAAAGTTCCTTCAATTAGAAAGACTGTAAGTCAAACTAGATTCAATATTTTCAAGATACTTTATTGGATTTGTCAAGCAAGATATCCATTCAGACAAAATACGATCAAGAAAAACTCCATCGAATATTAGAAATATTTTCTGGTCGTTTCTTATTTAATTTTTTTCTTTCTTTCTTTTTAATATTTGAGAATAAATTCCGATACTTAAATACGGAAACTGGAATATTTTTATAATTTTCTAAACTTTTTACAGCATTTTTGAAACACGACAAAAATAGAAACTCTCTCTTCCTCTCTCTCTTTCTCACCTGTTTAACGTATGAAAATCTATATAAAGACGAAAACATGGCATGGATCCAGTAGAATAAACTAACAAAATTGAAAATTTTCCTACAAACAAGTTAATCTAAATCCAACAAATTCGAAATTAAGTTTTAATGGTGTTAATTATTTAATTATAACTAAATTTATAGATTGGTTTGGCTTATTAATGTAATAAATTGATTTAATAATGACGTCGATTAATATTAATAAATAAACTTGTTTGACCAATTATAGTATATTAAATAGTTAAATAGTTATTATTAATGACACAAAGCCTGTTGATTAATCATTAAACAAAGTTTGCGTAAAAAAATAATACGTTTTATATAGCGATCTATCGCTCAAAACGTGTAACAGGTAAGCATAACGAATAACAAATTTTTATTGATACTTCTCATTGTTATATATCTAAAGCTTCATCATAACAGTAGATCACATGGTAAGATTTTCATAAATATATTATGCTTGCACAATTTATAATTGGGATTTTATCGTTATTATTATAGTCGACAATACATGTTAGCATAACATCGATAATTTAATTTGAAACATCATGCAAAATAGCTGTGATACAAGATTGCCTTCTCTCAAGATACATTATTATTAAAATTTATTCTAATTAAATTCCGTCCTAGACGAAAGCAAATAGTTTACTTTAATAAACCTTTCTAAGCGCGTAATGGGATTAAAAAAATAAAAAAATACAAAGTAGAGAGTTACGCTGGAGTTACATAAACAAAACTTATTTACTCGAGTGTATTGTAAATACTTAATAAAAATAAAAAAATGCAATATAACGGATTTAAAAGCGTTAAAAAATTCCGATAAAATTGTTTTCTCTGCATCAATCATTTATCAATTTATATAAGAAAAACAGAGAAAAAATTGCAATCGCTTAACCTTATTTTCCGTCCAGTTAAATATTTTAAACGTTGATTGGTTTACGCTTAAAAAATTTAAGTTATAAATAATCGAATAATTAAACGAATCGTTAAAAAGAAAAATTCTTTTAAAACTTACAGAAAAATTAATGAAAATAAAAGGCGAGCAAAACAAAGATCGGCAAAAAAAAGATGAAAAATGATAAACGAAGACAAATTAATTGAATAATTAAGATAGTGATTTATAAGCTTCGTTATCACTAACACAATTAATTATAAAAGTGATAACTTATGTAACAGAATATTGAATAAAGCTGTTTAATAAATTTACTTCTTTATTATAATTATTATTGTTATATCACATAATAAATAATATTTTTTTTCTTTCGGTTTTAATGTAAGTTAATGCATCAAAAATGTCTGCAATACAGAGATAATGAATGTTAAAAATTATCATAATAAGTTGTGTTTTTTCTTTTCGAATATTTCTGTGGTAAATTTTAAGACAAATTTTATAATAAAATATATTTTTAAAATATTATATAAAAGTTTTATTATTTTTTCTCCTGATGAAAAATTTTAAGTATTGCGTTTCATAACTGCCATTTGAGTCTATAATAACTGGAAAGAAAAGAGTTTAGTTTTATGATATAAACTTTTAGAAAGTGAATCATACAACACATTAAGCATTAAAAGTAATAATAAACTTTATATGTTTAATGCATGAATATTTTATGACTTGAGAAAGGCCTTCTGGTGTAAATTTTAATATCGAGACGATAAGAGAAGAATCTTGTTTAAATTTACAAAACTTTCACTTAGATTTAAGAGATGCATAAATGCAGAAATTCGAACCAAGTTTAATTAACTTTAACTTTCAAATTTCGATATAAAATTTGCACATAATACATTACCTCTATGTTAATTTTATTAACAGTTTGTATTCTTTTTTTTTGTATACAATTCGCTGCAAGTTCTACAATTTCTATATTAGAATAAATGCCAAGATTTGTTCAGTTTATATTGAGAATATTTTTACTTGGTTTCTATTTAAGAAATCACGAAAAAAGTTCAAAATCGAACTGCTTAATTTTAAAATAATAATATTATCTTTACAGAAATATAGGCCTATAAATCAAATTTTAAAACATTATTAACTTGAGATCTATATATATAATACATAAAAACATTAACAATGACAAAATAACTGAGATTCCATAAAAAAATAAATGTAGTATAAATGAGGAACTTTCGTATAAAAAAATTTGTAAACAAACAAAAACATGAAAGTCGAGAGAGAAGAAAAAAGCAATTGGCTGTGTCCTTGTTAAAGAAAATATTAAGCCAATGATGTAGAAATTAACTTCGAAGGAAGAAACAGAGAAAAGTATTTAAAGAAGTGAGAGCAGGATCGATATTCTACAACCATCAGATAGAAAATTAAGATATAATTGAGTTTTAATCGCATTAAATATCTACTAAGATCGAAAACTTCACTTTATTATTATTCTGAAGCAATTAGAAGATTTTGCACCCGATAAAGTCACTGCAATAACTTTTTATAAATTCATAACTTAATATTATCATCTTGAAAATAAATTATTATTAATCTCGATTAAACGATCAAAGCATAGCATAAGTAGTAAATCTTATTAATTTGTTACTTCGACAATTTATATATGTAAAATTTCTTGTTTTAGGTTATATATCAATATTATTGAATTAAAGTTAAGCTTTATATAATCCAACTTTAACATCGAAGTTACAAAAGAATCTTATAAAATTTTATAGAATAAGAAAAAATTTAGTTTATGAAAGAAACAAAGAAAAAAAATAATAAAGTCGAAATAGAATTTGAGTGTATAATATACGGCATTATTATTAAAGCTTATATAAATGGGTATCAAATAAAATTCCATTTTTCCGATTGACGTATATTCTTTTAACTGTAGACAAGAACTAAGAATTTATTAATCAATATACAGTATTATATACAGGATGAGTGGTGACCAAAGGTCACAACTTTGTGAACCTATAGCAGAGATCCATCCGAGTAAAAACAGCAATATATAAACATATGTCCGATTCTGAACGGTTTCGGATCAATAACTGATTTAGTTGTAAAAAGAGGCTACGGAGAAAAAGCAAACCTGTATTTAGTAGTGCTTGGACATCTAGATATCCGAACCTAAAATCTTTAGATTATTTTTATAGGGGTGGATGAAAGTGCTGGTCTACGAAAGAAAAGTAAAAATACAACAAACTTTGCTCGACCGCATTTTGGATGCTGTAACGTTCATTAAGGAACACAATAAATTAAAGCGAATTACTCGTGTGATTCACAAACGAGCTACATTGTAGATTGAGGCGGAAGATGGTATTTTTAAACACCTATTATAAACGTGTAATATTAATTTTAAAATAAACACTACCAAATATAAATCTGCTTCTCCATAGCTTTCTTTTACAAATAACCAGTTATAATTCTGAAACATTCAGAATCGGACCTATGTTTATGATTTTTTACTCAGACAGACCTCTGCTATAGAAGAAAAGAGTTCTGTCTCAGTAAAACTCTGGGAACAATATAAGTTCTGCTATATATTTTTCCCTGTAAGTATATTTTAAGTTTTGATCTTTCCTCACCACTCATCCTGTATAATCAAATAGGGTAATCGTTTCAGTATATCCTGTATAAATATATTATAAATGTATATAATATTACAGTATCGTATATTCATACTTATAGGGTTGTGTATATATATATATATAAACTGGTTCAAATAGTTTTGAGTAATATTGAATTCTTGATAAAAAATGTGAAACTTTTGTACAAGTCCTGTCTGAAAAAGACTCCTTATTGAATAATGATGTATATATATATATATATATAAACTGGTTCAAATATTTTTGAGTAATATTGAATTCTTGATAAAAAAATGTGAAACTTTTGTACAAGTCCTGTCTGAAAAAGACTCCTTATTGAATAATGATGAAGAATAGTCTGAAAATTTTCCTAAAATTCCCGCTGCAATAGAATTGTCAGACAACACACATTGCATACAAGTTGACACTATTATGAACGTTTCAGAGATATTGATAAACAGTATCAACAATTGATGCAGTTAATACAGCTACGGTATCAATTAGTGTATAAACTGATTTGGCAGGGATATTTTATGAATATTTTTAGAAGTATAAAACCACTTATTACTCAATAAGGAGCCTTTTTTCCGACACGTTTATATAAACACTTATCGAAAAGAACATATCCTAAAAATATTTAACATCAACTTATATATACCTTGTATATAGTATACATATAAAAATATATATGAATATATGTACTCTTTATGTTTCATTATTCTAATTATATTTCTATAGATATAACTAAAATTTAAAAAATTATATAACTCTTTTTTTATTATTAACTTGTTCATTTTTATTGTATTATTTTCACCCCATTCTTATAAATATAATATTTTTTGTACTTTTAATTTTAATAATTTTAAATTAATAAAATAAATGAATGAAAAACTATTGATGCTGAACTTTTTCGTACAACTACGAAAATAAAAATAAAAATATAATCACCGTTGATTTATCTAGTTTAATAACAACAGTAAACATAAATTTGAAATCATTAAAATGCCATCAATTGAAAATCCAATTATTAATTTACTTCAAATATAGTAAAAAAATAATAATAGTAATAATAATAATACCAGCCGTTAATTTATATTCTCCTTTGCATTTATTGGTTTAAAATTACAGTATTTACTTTTACTTGAATAAGCTTTTAATTAAGGAAAGAAGATAAACATATATAAAAAATTATCTCTATATTATGACAGTTTCAGATCTATATCATAAAATTTATTTTTCATATTTATTTTTTAATTTAATATATGAGTACGACAACCGGTCTGACGTTATTAATTTAAATCTTACAATTTTTATTTTTAAATAAAATTTTCGGTTTAAAGAATTTTTATTGAAATATAAGCAAAACCAATATTTCACGTCCCGCATGAATCCTTCATAAATTCTACATATATATATATATTTTTTTTTTAGATTCTGGATTTGTCAGATGATTCATCATTAAAATAAAATATTGAAGATGGAATAGTTCTGGTATGATTTTTCACTAAACACTCACCACTAAAGCGGTAAGTGTTTTTTTGCTCGGATGGAGAAAATAAATCACTTTTAAGTCTCATGAGGTCAAGTAGTTTGGCGAAAGAAGAATTTTACACCAAATACCGATTTTTATCTAATACCAAAATTGCTGAAACTTTTATACTATCTACCATTACATCCTTCCTTTCACCATCGTATAAAATTTCCATGATTAATTATTATACACGAAAAATATTGCTAAACTACTGCTGCTATTGCATGCCTTATATATATGATTATATTAAAGAAATTATATTATATGGGTACATCTCTAAATCCATATAAGAGCACTTTTAATCTTATAAATCGCATGTTAAATTTTGTTCTTTCTCTTTCAAAGTATCTTTATTCATTCACTATATAGCTTACAAATTTTTTCGATTTTTGGAAAATTAATCTAAAATAGATGCCAGCATGTGTTTTAGATGGTGTAAAATTAAAAATATAAAAATATTTTTATATATTTCTCTTATTTTCTTCCTTCTTTGAGTATTACTCATCCTGTTACAAGGATATAGGTGTGATGTTTTTGTTGTTGTTTGGTACAAAGAAAAACAATGGTAAGATAAAAAGACAGATACTCCTAAGAACTCATGGAGATTAATGAAAAGTATTTAATTTCATGATTCTAATAATTCTTTCTTTTTATTTTAATGAAAAAAATGATAATACATACATACATATATATACAGGGTCGTGCAGGTAAATCCGGACAAATTTAACGCACGAATTTCGCTATTGATATAAAAAATAATATATCTGTAATTTATTTAAGTTAAATAAGTATTTGCTTCATATTTACTATTGACTTTTATAGTATAGAGTCACATTGAAGGTATCAAAACGCCGGATAAGGCTCGCCAGCCGCAGTTTGGCCACCCCTGGTATATATCAACCTCCTTGATATATCCATGGTAGCCAAACTGCGGCTCTTTGGTACTTTCAGTATGGTTCCAGACCATGAAAATTAAATAATTAATATGAAGCAAATACCCATTTAAGTTAAATAATAATACAGTGATACCTCGGATCACGAACGTCTCGGTTCACGAACAAATCGGAAATAATAATATATTTGTAATTTTTTTATCTTTTATAAAAAGTAATATGCATCTATACTAAATAAAGGTATGTAAAATATACAGGGTGTAAATTATCTCCTTCAAAAAAACTACACTACGACGTGTAGACGAATTCAGGTGGATTAAAGTGATATAAGTCATTTGGGGTCGCAAATCGCAAGCAACAACCTCCATATAACTAGAAGAAGAAGAAGAATCGCAAGCAACGCCGTCAATTGAACCTCCAACTAAGCTGAAAGTCTCGTAAGTAGTACTCGCTGAGGGTAGCGCTCTTGGTACAGTCGTCTTGCTGCCAGTGCATTACCACGAGCTTCGCCAAAACACATGTACATGTTGGCTAACTCGTTGTTGTCAAACTGATCCATAAGAACAGTGTACCTTGTCGAACTGGTTAAACTAAATTAATCAACAGTCAACGGCGCAGTTTTCCTGCAATGACATTGCAGCTCTTCTCCTTCGCCCCGCCCGGGTTTGCGATTTGCGACCGCAAGTGTCTTATATCACTTTAATCGCCTGAATTTCGTCTACGTCGTAGGTGTAGTTTTTTTGAAGGAGATAATTTACACCCTATAAATAATAAACAATTTTTGAAATCATTGTTAAGATTATCGGAACAACTGATACGACTCTCATTGATCCAGAAAAAAATGATTGCGACTCTCCAGTATTTGAGATTCTCCTATGTGGCTTATAGCCTATACCATTGCTTCTCAAAGTGTGGATCGTGATCCCGTATGGAGTCGCGTAACAAAATTTGGGGGTCGCAGAAATTTTAGCAAATGTTTTAATTTATATTCCTAGTTTGTATATCGCTATACCCAGGATCGCGAAAATATTTTATCGGTTAAAAGGGGTCGCCAAGTGGAAAAGTTTGAGAGCGCTAGCCTATACTATCCTATGTGATTCTCGTATATGGTTTTTTAAATCAAACGCATTATTACTAAATATAACATTTTAGAACTTCCCGTACTACAGTGCTCCCTGGATATAACGCTCTCGTTTATACCGCGGATTTTTCCTATTCCCCATTCGTTTGAAAGAGATTCTGAGAAAAATATAATACATCGCATAATCGACGTCTATCCGTTACAATACGAGAATGGATTGCAGAAAAGGGAAGATTGCGAACCTTCTTGGATAAATTGGACAGCTTTCTCTTATTCTCTAATTTAGAATCACTAAATTAACAACAAGAGAAGCCGTCGCTATAACCGACGGCTTCTCTTATTGTTAATTTATTATAGTTATTGTCTTATAACGCCGGTCGAATCCGAGTTTTTATTTTTTATGTTAAAATCATTTTCTGATTTTAAGTTTGCTATTTTAAAAATATTTGAAAATTTGAGTTTCTTCTTAGGAGTTGAATGCTCTATTGTATAAGATGACTTTATTTTAGCATTTGCCAATTTGTATTATTTACTTAAACATCGAAGTTTCGATATTTGAGAAAAAGTTTCACTTAATATTTATGCAAATAACTTTTTCTTATATCAAATATGCTCTAATAAAAATATCTGACAATATTATGCTAACAGAAAACAGTAAACATAAAACGCGAATCTAAGCAATGGACTTTTTTCTTATACAGCATTTCAAAATTTAAGTTCACATCCATAATGATGTGGTATAAAATACTTTTTAAAATTAACATTATATATAGTCAGCTTCAAAACGAACATTTTCGACATATACAGTATAACAAATTATTTAAACAATGCAACAAAATTCCTAATTTGGGCAATGGATGGAAAACTATTTTCAAACTAACTTTATAGAATTCATTATAAAAAATAGCATGCTAAATATATGATTATATATCTATCACTTTAAAAATTTTTAACAATCTTATCAGTAATTAGTAAATAGAGGAAAGATTTTTCAAATTGAAACTCAAAAACCGATACCAGTTTCACAATGTCTTTTTGGATTGGCAATGATTTCTATTTGAACATGAGCTTGCTTCCGATATTAACTTGATTATTGACAATTTAAAGATAATTTTAGGAAGATTAGTGTGAAAATTAAACTATAATTTATATAAATGATGATAAATATTCCATTTTTGTTTTTAGTTTATATAAACTTACTTACAAATCCATGATATAATCATCTATGTATTATTATAAATAATTACATAAAATTAATTTATTTATAAATTCAATTTTAATTTCCTTTATTGATCCGTGTCTACAATAAAAATAACTGTCACATTTATTAAATATTGTATATAAACAGTATGTAATTTTATTAATTTAGCGATAGAAGTCTGAGAGCGACAGGATTACTTCTTGTCAAGCTCTGTGAATAATGTTTAAAATTTAATTACAGTATAGTACAGTATTGAATTTTTAAATGCAGTCTTAATATTCGATTTATTGATGATACAATCTCTCGTTAAATAAACTGATATTGACAACTTTTAGAGCTTTGTTCGGTGTGCTGTGAGTTGAAATAGGTTGAAAATCGTAATCCAGATTGTTTAGAACCAGTCTAGAATAATTAGATTTTATTTGTCTAATATAATAATTGAGAATATTATTGAAAGAAGACGTCTGATAAAAATTCCTTACTTGTTTAAACTTTCAAATTTGAATTAAGGAGGTACAACGCGAGGGCTACGTTCCGCATTATAGGAAATTGCATTATACGAGATATACATTATCAGATGATTTTATACAAATTTAAACTTGTCTCTGAGTTCCAACCATGTTTCCAACCAACACTGATCGCATCTTGTTAATGAGCTGTGTATGTGCGTTAGTTTCAAATCTGGGGGCACGGCAGTGCCCCCGCCAAGTCGAGCAAGCACGGCCGTACCATCCTTTTCTGGAAGGAACTCAGGGTACATTTGACACCTCCATATCTTTGTGTTGGAGTTGCCCAAGAACCTGATATTTTTTTCATCTAAAGTAGTTGGTAAACGGAACGAAACCTCTAAATTTCACACTTCTATCTTTTGTAATTCAAAAGTTATATGTAGAGGAAAGTAACTAAATATGGAATAGTATCCCTAATATGGAATATCGGCATTTCTCGTAAACAAATAATCCTAGAAAAAAAATGTAAGAAATCAGAATAAATTCTCTCTCAAAATTTTTAATTTCGAAAAAAATATTCAAAAATCTTTTGTAATTTAGTTTCTTTATTTAACCTCGGGGCATATAATCTTTTTCAAATGAGATATGAAAAGATAGAAAAATTTTAATTTGACGACTTCCAGAACGAAGTCGAACTAATTTTAAGTCATTAAAGAAAAACAATAAATTTTTATTCATTTCCAAAAACAAATTTAATTTATTTTCATTTAAAGACGTACGTATAATAATATACCTATATTAATTGTTTATACATGAAACGAAGATATTAACTATTGAAAAATTATTAAAAATTTCGCCCCATAAATTTTTAACTTTTATTTTTTTCCTTTAATATATTACGTTTAATTTAGATCCTAACTCCTGACATAAAACACAATAACTCTTTTATAACTCTCGCATGAATAACACTTTATAACCTTCGATAAATTCCTAGACATTGAATAATGAATAGAGACTGATAAAAGTTAAATAATGAAGACATTTATAATTTTATATATCTTGGACACATTTAAGATGCCTTCAATAAAACTTCGAATGTGTAATCTACGCTTTATATAAATTTCTCGAGAGTGTCATAATTTTTAACTTTAACAAAAATTAAAAAAAATTAAATTTTGTTTCGCCCCTTGTAAGTTCATTTCCAGGTCCCATACTTACACATTTCATCTTGAAGATTGTTGGCCAACTCAATCATTTTGGGTAGTCCATGATAGGCCCTGAAATAGCCTTGTTGTTTAATAATCTCTGATTGGAAAACAATATAAAAATTAGAATGAAAGTAAAAATGTTCTCAATAAAAGTTAAGACTAGTGATTGTGTTTTCCTGAATTTTTTGCATTCTCAAGAATTGGGAATTCCCAAATTAGTAATTAATTTATTTTTTGAAATTTGAAATTACCTTTCGGAAATTCTCGAGAATCTTAAGATTTTGAAAAATGTTTTATTAAAAAAATACCTGTTTTTAATAAGAGAAAAAAAAATGAGGAAAAAAAAATCATACAAAATGAAAACAAAAAATATTGGGTTGTTTTATATTTGTTTTACAATTACTAACAGTTTTTATTAAAATAGCTTTTCAATACACACAGTCTAGTCATTTATCTGCTAAATGGATCCTGTGTTTGGATATGAAAATTGCAAAAATAGAAATTTTATGCCTAATCTTATGTAGATGTATATGAGTTTTTTAGCCTATATGACTGCTTATTTTTTACAGATCACTATATTTGACTATCTACACCAACAGATACATCTTTTAGGAAAAATTTAGGATCCTCCTATTTTGAATAAATAATTTTCTAAAGAGAACTCTATAGTCACTGGCCATTAGACAAAGATGGAAGTTTTGGGGAATGATTGAGAACTAGCTATTCACTCATACCCTCTGATACACTGTCTCTGATCACATTATACTATATTTCCTATATATCATATATGTCATTAGACATCGTTGTTACTCTTGTGATCCGCTGAATAAGGTAAAATCCAGATATTTGTTTTGGCTTTGTTATATAAATGTCATCACAAATTTGCCTATGACTTAACATTGCAGGACTATGATAATAGAAATCTTTAAAATTGCAATAAAATGAGTGATTTTTATACAATTTATTGATCTATGTGTTGTTTTAGGTTTATATGCTTGCTTTAAGTATTATTTTGTGATTAATTTCAAAAAATTTTCTTTTTGAAATATAAAGTTGTTAGAAGTGACATGGATAAACGACATGACTTATTTGCTTAGTTTATTGACTCGAAGATGTCAGAGACAAAAATAATTAATGTATCACTATTAAATTTTAGGATACAAATTTGCAGAATTTTTTTCAATTCCTAAGATTTATAAGAATTTTCTTAAGAATTGGAAATTTTGAAATAATAAGAAAAATAAATTCTTGCACACAAAAATTAATTTAATAAGAAAAATAATTCTAAATCATTTATTGTAAATCTCAAGATTTCTTGAGACCAGAATCTTGAACATAATCACTATACTCCGTCTCACTCTCAACTGATAGTGACGTCACGCGATCTTCGGTTGTAACCGAGAATCTTGAACATAATCACTAGTTGCTAATCACCTGCTATTGTTTAGTAATTTCAATAAAATATTCTTTGCATGAAAGTAATAGTCATAAAAATTCATTCAGAATATTATCAAAAACCATTGATGCAATATGCTCTTCTCTCTCATTTTATATTATCCATCCTACTACTTTCAGCCAAATGGCTTCATGGTAAAGCACTCACTCACTCCCTTGGAGGACTTAGGTTGAAATCCAGATCCCACACCTCCAGATTTTCAGGAGGGATTGGGCCTTGCCTATTGAATCCCATTCTTCAGTCACAAGTGTTGGATAGCCTGTGATAAGCTGATTCTAAAAGTGTAGCCACTATTGAGTACAGTATAGTATATATCCACTATTGAGTACAGTATATATCCCATGTGCAATAATGCAACTTAACACATTGGTAGCAATACTATGACATATAATCATAGGAAATTTCATATTCAGATATGGATATTGATTGTGCTGACAGTAGTTGCCTTAAAATCATATATATATATACAGTGGATTCCATTTAATTGGGACACATCGGGCCAAGCCATTTTGTCCCAATTAAACGTTTAGAAACTTCTAATTTAAACTGGGAAAAAACACTTCTTTTTTTGTTTCTATTGTAGCATGTTATTATTCTATGTAAGTCCTGCGAGCTGTCGAACTCGGCAGATTATTCTGCCTGCTACTGATAAGGATGTTTCCGATAGAATGGTTTATTGCCGGATCAAAGAGGCTTAGATATAAACCAACACGTTAACAGTCTGACATTGTTACCGAAGTATCGTTAATAAAACATAGCATAATCCACATAGATAGAAAAGAAATAAAACAAAAACAAAACGAAATAAAAAAATAAAAACAGCTTAAATTCCCAGAGTCGATTTACATTAAATTGTTAATTATGAAAAATTTGACTGCAATATAATATATCATTCTATACACTTTGTAGATAAATTGATTGAAAATAACATGTTGAAAAGGAGGAGTCACTCTATGGGGAATATAACGTGACACCTTTCTCTGTTTCTATGGCAACGTTAAAGTACAGATCGAGATGCCAACGTGTTATCAACAGTATTCGTCTACTCTACCAACGCTTTTAAAAATACATTTTGTCACCTTAAAAATAGATCAACACATTTTTATACAAGTTTACAATATATAATTAATTTTGTTTTGTGTGTAAGAAATTTATCTTAAGACAATTTACCGTAAATAGTTACACATTTTTTTTTTACACTTTTTTAAAATTTATTCACGCTTTATTAGAATTGGTAATCATATTTATGCGTTTTATTTTCGCGCTATTTTATTTTTAATATTTGTTACAATCTGTTCGAATAAAATATTTATTTTAAGAGATAAATAAAACATGTTTATATTATTCTATTACTGGCCAGATAAAATTTTTGAATGTTTCCACAAGTGAATAGGTAGCATTTATGCTAAAACTAACTTAATAACAATCCTGCTGCATTTTTTAACGCAGATTTAAAAGCGTGAAAAATCGCGTTATTTTTCTCTTTGTTATGACGATGGCTGACAAATCGAAAACAAAATCAAAAATTCTCTTAGTAAATTTTTTAAAATATTACGTAAAAGAGAGAGAATTTTTTTTGGCGGGAGAAGACGTGACAAGTAAGAGAATATTTTGAAGAGATTTATTTGTTCGTGGTTTTTATCTATACTATATTAAGAATGAATAATCGTAAATTTTTAAGTTTATTTCTTTATTATCTAAAGTATTTTCTGTTTGCTTAATTTAGACTATTTAAATAACAAATTATGTGCTTAAACAACGATTTTTTTCCGACCATCAAAATATTTATCCATTTTAGTTCAAGTTCCATTTATATGTGTGATTGTTATAAAATTTTTTGAAAATAATTAATTTTACGAGAAATTCCAAAAAATTATTTTCTTTTTTTATTTTTTTAATTAAAATTTTTATAAAGATTTATACGAATTTAATTTATTTATAAATATGAAATTAATTATAGATCATCGACAGCTATAAGTTTTTTTCTTTCATGAACTATATTAATTTTAATTATAATTTTGGCATTATTATAATTATCTTTAAATAAACTATTACTGTAAAATGCTTTTTTAAGATGTAACAACTTCAAAATATATCAAATTTATTATAAAAATTATGTTTAAAAAATTGTTTTCAATATAAAGGAAATAAAACGAAAAAATAAATTTCCAGAAAATTCCAAGAAAGAAATGTTAAAGTGTCAGAATTCTAAAATTTTGAAGATTTTCAAAAGGTGACATCTTGCACTGTTTACCAAACCTGTAACTTTTCAGAAACTATGTCAAACTATCGACTCTATAAATCTAAAAAATTCAGAAAGAAAAAAAAAATGCTTTACGGTACTCTCCTTCGATTATTCTTATTACTTTTTCTTGTCAATAATAAATAAGAATCGAAATTCTAATCGAATTTTGAAAAATATTAAATTAGGAAATTATTTAAATTTAAAAAAAGAAAAAAAATGTATCGCGAAAAATTTGATTCTTATTTTTTTCCTTTTATTCTATTCGTGGTTTTAGCGTCACATATTTTTTACCAAAAACTTTTCTTTCGGAGTTACACACGCTAAAATATTTAAAAGATAAAATAAAAACAAAAATTCAAAAATAGATGAAATTTAAAATTCTGCATGGATTCAAAAAAAATTTTTTTTTCTTTGCTACTTTGTGTATCAAAACATTTTTCTCATTCATGCGACGAATGCATAAAAAAAATATTACAAGCAGACTGGTCTTTACAGAAACATGACATGGATTTATGCATAGACATACTGTATTTAGTTTTTCGTGGTAGTAGAAGTTAAAAATATCTAAGGAGGAGTCGTAAGAACAGATATGCCATCATCTCGGATCGGTTGTTTTTCCCCAAGTATATAATTCACTTTGTTGCGGAAAAATCGCTTTATATAAGTCACATTCTTGCTCATGAATCAACAGTAAAAAAATCAATACAATATCGATAACATTTATATATTCTTACAGATTTTTTACCCTTTAAAAAATTTTAAAAAAGTTTAAAAAAATTATTAAATTACTTTAGAAGTTAAATAATAGTTCCATTATTAAAAAACTAGGCAAATATTTTTATGAGAATGTGCTTTTAAATAATATATTTTCTGCGATTTTTTATTACTGTCGTTAATTCGAAAGCGAATGCAACTATTTAATTATTAAAAATACTATAATTAACTTAGAAAAAATACTTAATATCGTTAAATTTAACAAAACACGTTTTTCCTTTGAAAAATAATAGAAGTTTAAATAGCAATAGGAGTATATCATAATTACCAAATTAAATTATTTTTAAAAATTGTTAAGTTTAATTAGTTTATTCATTTAATATTTAAAATTAATTAAATCATTAATATCGATCTTAAGAAAGCTTCCATTTAATGTAATGTTTCATATATGTTTAAAATGTTTAATTAAATTACCGTAGCGATAATTCTGGTCATATAACAAGAAAAAGCATTAACATACCTGTTGGTAGCTAAACTATTATTAAAGAGAAAATATTTTTTACCTGCTGGTATTCAAATTTGAATTTTAATTTAGAAGACACATATAGAACTGTTTACAAGCAGAATTGTTAAATATCAACTTTTGGTTTAATATATCTTAGGTATGCTTAAGGGAAGACATGGTGTTTACTGTAAAGACGACAAAGGATTTACTCTCTGATATTACTCTGTTATATATATGAAAGATTCCGAGTCAATGAATGTTAAAGAAGTATTACAAAAAGAAGTTAATATGATGACTAGATATTAAAAATTTCTTAAAATTTTAATGCTAGTTAAAGTTTAACATATTGCATTGATATTTTTCTATTGATGAATTATATTTTAAGAAAAATACAGTAATTTATTACACTTATTATAAAAAACTAAAGAAGTTTTAACAATTGTATAGCCGAAGACAATCACTGGAAATCGAATACAAAAACATATTATTTAAAATTAACGAGATAAATAATCCGTATAAATAAACGTAAAATACACGATTTAGACTGTAAACTAATGTTTTACATTTAAGTGTTTTTATCTAATTTTTTTGCTTTACGAAATAATGTTTCCATTTTCTCGTATCTTGTAAAATTCTCAAATTATTTATGGATAATTTAAAAATTATTATAAATTATGGTATACAAAATAAAACATTCTGTTCTTTACTACCTTGAATAATTTACAAAATCTAAGAATATCTTATAAATAAAAACAAAGCAAGTTTAATTCATATTTAATTATATAACTATGATCTGGATTCATTTCACTTTATAAAGAAACTGCTGAATGCACTTGAATGTTTCTAGTTTTGACATTTGTTTGGAAGAAAGAATGATTCGAGAGTGATTTATTTAACTTCTAGCATTCGACTACGGGTTTATAGTTTATAAAGTTTTATTCTTTTAAAAAAGTTAACTATTGAATTCCTTACACGAAATAATAATAATTTTTACCTAAATTTCGCAATATTCTAAAAATCTTTTGTGCAGAAAATGAAACTGAAGATAATATGAGTTATCATTTTTTGTTTTAAACTGGAAATACAAGAAAAATGCAGAGAATCATCAAACTGTATGGAATCAAAGTCCATGTAGGCAAAAGTTCATTCTATGACCTTTCTTTTGAATGATGTTGCATTTTTCGAATCCTTATGAAAACTGAGTATGACGAAATATTAAATTTAGCACAGATTAGAAAGATGTAATCTGTTGAATATTGCAGCAATGCTATAAAATATATCGTTTTTCAATCACGTTTTTAGCAGATTTTTTCGTTGTCCATTTATACAACGCATTATTTTCTACTTAAAGAGTGCAACGCACTATTGGATAGAGAGAATTTTTCTTTAAATGGTGTTTAAATTCTTCAGATTTATTATATAACATTGAAACTTATATCTGCTATTTTTCACAGTTTAAAATTTATCAGAAACTTTATTGCTACTCATATACATTATTTTTCGGAACAGATTTATACTTTTACAGCTGATCGATGGACAGAATTGTATAAGATAATCATTGTTACAATGAAAAATATGTTATAATGTTTCGTACGACGTTTTAAACAGAAGTTGGCAGAGTTACAGAAAAATATTATTGACATAATTTAATCGAGTTCTCCATCCCAACATTAGATTGGTTAGTTTGGCATGAATATTTATAGTTTTTATAGATCTTTAGAAGTTTTATTAAGCAGATTAAAACTTGCAAGCATTGCTAAGCTTATAAATCTGCAAGATGAATTTAGTTTTTCCATTTTTTCCCCCACATAAGAGAATCGATGCCGAAGTACAATAGAGTCAATTTAGCCAAACTCTTCTCCAGTAATATATAGAGTGAGCATTTTGTTAACAAGCAGACGTATTGATTTTTACTTGTCCGAAATCCTACAGATAATGGTTACAAGAAGATGGCATAAAACTTTCTTTTTAAAAATGGAATTCACTATCATTTTCTTGAATCATAGTCTATATGTAGACTTACCTACTTATCGAATCAATTGGATCCGATTTTAGAAGACAAAAGTTAGAAAGTTACTAAAACTAGGCATAATTATTTATATATATACATATATGCCAAGAATATTTATGCATTCTTCTCCTGATAAATGTTTTATTTTTTAGATTAAAAGAGAAGAATGAATAAATACTATTATTCAATGCATACATTTCAGATTTCCGAATACATATATATATAGCGATTAGATTAAAAGAGAAGAATGCATAAATACTATTATTCAATGCATACATTTCAGATTTCCGAATACATATATATATAGCGATTTATGTAATAATCGATAGTAATCGATTATATAAATCTAGAAATATGTATCCCATAATTTAAGCAGTAGTAATAGAAAGTAATCAATTATTACTGCTTAAATTCTGGAACTATAGAATTCTAGAATAATAATAATAATCGATTACTATCGATTAATTCTAGAATTGTTCCTTTAAAATCTTATCTGTTGATACATGGATAAAGAGTTTTAATGATGTTATAAGTGATGATAAGACGATAATAATTATTTAGAGATAATTAAAACACAATTATTTATGTACTGTATTTCATTAATGTTAATCAAAATCCGTTTAAAGAGGTAGACAAACGGACATCCACTTACACCTGTTTCTAGAATGCTATACTTTAAATACTCAACTATAATTACAGGTAGACAGACGGACATCCACTTACACCTGTTTCTAGAATGCTATACTTTAAATACTCAACTATAATTATATTTACTGTTGCTCAAAATAAAATTTAATTTATAATTTATTTGAATATTTAAATAACTTAAAAAATTAATTTTTTATAATTATAAAACACATTCATTATATTTTTAAATGCGTAAGGATTCATAAATATATAATTTGACACAAAAATTTTAAATGCGTAAGGATTCATAAATATATAATTTGACACAAAAATTATTGACAGAATTATTATAGCATATTTTTTTTATTATTGTAACTACATGCTATCATTTAATTATGTTTAATTTATTAAAAATTACCTACAATTTTTGCTTTAACTAGAAAAAAATTAATATTTTTCCAATTAAAAAAAACGATGTATAGAAGAAATGTTTGGTGCTATTAAAAAAAAAAAATATATATATAGTATAGTATACATAAAATTACATATACAATAGCATGAGATCAAATAATATTACATTCATAAATATTTATTTTTATTATGATATTTATTTAATAAAAGTTGAATTGATAACGTTAATAGATAATACATAAAACTTTCTAAAAAAGTAAATTATATAAAAAGTTTTTATACTTTTCTTTAAATTCTTATGCTATCGAAATTTTATGGCATATGATCTACACGAATTCAATATATGATCTCTTATATTATTCTATCGTACAATAAATATTTTGTAGCTATTAATACAATTTTCTTTCTTAAAGTCTAAAATAAAAATTTTGATATAAATAAATTTGCATCTTTAGAAATGCAAGATAAAATGATATACAGAAAAAAAATTTTAAATGAAGATCAATACAAGTATACTGTATGTATTTGTAAAACTCTATCAGTTATGTGGTTATTTGTATTTTTTCGTATTTTTTATTCATAAATATTTTTTTTTTTTTAAGACTGTTACTATGTAAAGCGCAAATGTATGGCTGATTGTAATTACGATTAAAAGTTTTTGATTTTTAATATTTGTTTATTTTATGCGTAAAAAACAAAACGGTATTC
>AYEL01055980.1:0-25192 GCA_000484575.1 Olivierus martensii
TTTTAAATAAAAATATTTCATTTTTTCTGTATTATTCAGAGCCTATTTAAATATTTAAAATTTTTCTTTTGCATATTCTGTAATATTAAAAATATTTGTGTTTTTAATGATTTATCAAAAACATTGAAATCTGTTTATCATTATTTTAGTAATAAAATTGTTAATATTGTTTAAAAATAAAAACAACACATAGTGTACTAGTAAACTGAGATTATCATCAAAAATACACAAAGTTTAAACTAAATTAATAATTCCATTAATTCCCTTAAATAAACATGTCTTTAAGTAAGAACTGTTTCCTATGATTTTATACTGAGAATTTTGATTAAAAAAAAAGAATCAATAATTACAACTTTTCACTTTAGCAGGGTCACATAGTTAGAGTCAGTGTCAGAGTCAGGAGTCAAGTAGTCAGAGGTTTTTGGGTGGAGTTGGAATTTTAAATTACCTGGTGTCGAGAGTCAGACCTTACAAATTTTAGAGAATCAGAGTTGGATTATTTTTAAAAGGTAAAGTCTGAGTTGGATCATTTGCCATCCGATTCTGCAACCCAGGGTTGCAGAGTCTGAGGATTTTGGGTAGAGTCGGAGTCAGATTTTTAAACTGCCTGGAGTCAGATTTTTTAAAAGGTGGAATCAGAGTCGGATCATTTGCCATCTGATTCTGCAACCCTGCACTTAGTATAGGAAATGCTTAATAAGTTAAACATTGGAATCTGTCTCTTCAAGTTCTATCACATAATGAAGATTAGCAACCATCTTGGCAAATCATTTTCTGTCTTTATAGAATATTTTATTAATTCAATAAATAAATATTACAATAACTGAAAAAATGTATTAAAAACTATAATCAAATTTCAGAAGTTTTAATATAATCATATTGAATGTGTTTCTGAATAACAAAAAAAATTACAAAGAATATCTAAAATATTCTAGATAACTTTTAATACATTGAAAATCTCTGCAAATGAAATTGAAGAGTATCATTTAACCCATTAGCACTACTTGATGATAACATCCTGGATAAAATTGTACTTCCTGAGTTATCAACTTATCATTAGTATAGTTTATATAAAAATTACAATGTATATCCTATTCAAATATTTATTTATGAAATTTAAATGTTGATGTATATAACATACAATTTAAATTATAAAATATATACATATACATCAATCATACGATCCTTTATAATTTAATATTAAAATTATTAATTCTATAACTAATAATTTATAAACAAGAAAATATTAAGACAAAATAAAATTTTTGCCAGTCTGAAGGAGAAATAGATTTAATAATTTTTTAAAATTTATTTTGAATTTCTATCATATCATATTAATCCATTTATAGTTACACAGTAGGATATAAGAAATTATATCACAATAAATAATAATAATAATAAAAAAAAAAAAATAGATATGTTATACATTGATTTTTAGAAAGAAAGTAATATAATATACTTACTTTGCTTTATATGCAAAGTATATAAAGCAAAGAAAGAAATAATTATTCAGGATCATTAAAACTAAAGAAGTTTGATATAACTTTTGAAAATTTTTATTTGTACAAAACAAATTTGGATATTTATAATTAAATTATTGTATAAATCTTAATTGATATCTTTTCTCAATTATTTTTTTAACAACATAATAATAAGTGCTTCTTTAATTCTAAATAAATTGTTTACATATTGAAGTCATATTTTGAACACAATAAAAATTGCTTCTCAAATAATTATGTTGAAAATTATAAATCAATCAATTTTTAAAAGTAGATTAATAGTTGTAATACATTTAATAAGAATACTGTACTTGAAAACATAATTTTAGAAAAATCTAATCTAGGTGATTGATATTTTATATAAGCATATACGTACAATTATTTTGGAAACAATTTCACATGGAAAAGATTGGTGGTTTCTTAGACTTAATTGGTAACAGAAAATTGTTTCCAGACCAATAAGAGCTAAGATTTTGAAATTGTGGAGAGCTAAGAATCATAACAATTATTTTAAAAGTGTCAGTTAAACTAGGAGAATATTGTATATCTAAAAGATCAAGAAATATTTTTGAGCAAATTGATTTTCTCAAAAATATTCAGAATTACTTAGAGAGAAAATGTTAGCATATTGCAATTCCTCTCTATTTTCAGAATTCTAATAGAAAAACAATATTTTTCGAAATTTGATCATTTCAAGAAAAAATTTTAATCAACAGTCTGGACATATTATTGCATATGATATAAGCATATCAGCAAAAACTATATGCACAATAAGAATATAAACACAGATAACGCATATTTATTTAGTGTTTACAACTTATTTAGAAAACTATATAATTTATTTCCTACTTCAGATAAATTAAGTATCTTTTACTTAATTATTTTGTATAAATATAATGCTTGCTTTTGTTTCAATTAAATGATTATTAACATAATGTAGTATATAATAATAATATATGATGTTACTTATCATGTTTAATTTTATCTATTATTATTATTATTATAGACAAAGTTGATTTTAATTTTGTACAAAATTTCAACATAATATCAAAAATTATTAAAAGATAATAATAAAAGTACTGAATCTGTCACTAAATATATATATATTGTTTTTTAAAAGCAATGGTTATATCCATTACAATATATCATTTTCAAATTCCATTCTGGAAAGAAAATATTTTGCTTGAAACTATTTGTTTGCAGCATTCATTCTGTTGGAAACAGTAAAATTGTTTCAAGTGTTTTCAATAACTTGAAAGTAAAACAAAGCAAACATTAAGAATATTGATAGTACAATTTCTTCACAACTCTTTTTATAAAATCCTAGTTTATCAAATATATACTATAGCACTTTATGTTTTCCAAATTCTAATATGTATTGGATGTTTACAAACTTTTCATATATTTATTAAAATGCATTTAATTCAAAAAATAACATTTGATAAAAATAGTGAAGCTCAATCATGATAAAAATTTAAAAAATAAATGATAATATATTTACAAATTAAATGAACAAATATTAAAATGGAATGAGTAAAAAAATTATTTCTGGTAAATGCTTTCTTTTCATTTTTTATGAGAACAATAACAAATAATTATGTTAATCAAGCTATCATTTATTCTAAGTTCTAAAGAAAATTTTAAACATCAAAGAAATATTCATTGTCGTCCTTGTTTCATGTGACAAACCAAGATAATATTATTGAATTTATTTTCAAAAATAACATGGCTAAATCAAAAATATTTTTTATACAATCAAAATGTTTACATATACATCATTACATATCTCCCTGTGTCTATGCAATAATTTCTAAACAAATACTTAAAAATATATTTTTTAAATAGCTGTTAAAATAAAATAAAATTATATCATACAGAATCAAAAATAATTTAGTAAAATCATCACATTTAAATAAATAAAAACTCGTCTAATTGAAAATTCTATGAACATATTTTCTACAGAGAAAATTCTACGAATTTATGGTATTTACTTTAGAGATTAATTAATAGGCAAATTGTTTGAGAATATGATTTTGTAGTATAACAGTAAAACAAAAATAAAAAACGAGAAATTAATTAACTCACAAAAATGTTTGTTCATTTTCTTAATTGTAATAAATACTTGAATTCAAAAATTGCTAAAAAGCTATAATTATACAATCATTATTAATGGCAAAACAAGAAAAAGCTTGATTATCGTTTTATTTTCATTTTGAAAACTCTCCTTTTATCAACATGTCTTGACTTGATAGTTTAATGGAAAACTGAATAAGATAATTTCTTTTATTCAATAAGTGAAATCTTTGCATATTCATTGATTTCTTTCTATCCGGAAACCATGATTACATACTTTTGTAAAATATTTCACTTTTTTTTTTTAAATAAAAATATTTCATTTTTTCTGTATTATTCAGAGCCTATTTAAATATTTAAAATTTTTCTTTTGCATATTCTGTAATATTAAAAATATTTGTGTTTTTAATGATTTATCAAAAACATTGAAATCTGTTTATCATTATTTCAGTAATAAAATTGTTAATATTGTTTAAAAATAAAAACAACACATAGTGTACTAGTAAACTGAGATTATCATCAAAAATACACAAAGTTTAAACTAAATTAATAATTCTATTAATTCCCTTAAATAAACATGTCTTTAAGTAAGAACTGTTTCCTATGATTTTATACTGAGAATTTTGATTAAAAAAAAAGAATCAATAATTACTAACATTTCACTTTAGCAGGGTCACACAGTCAGAGTCAGTGTCAGAGTCAGGAGTCAAGTAGTCAGAGGTTTTTGGGTGGAGTTGGAATTGTACATTAATTCCCTTAAATAAACATGTCTTTAAGTAAAAACTGTTTCCTATGATTTTATACTGAGAATTTGATTAAAAAAAAAGAATCAATAATTACAACTTTTCACTTTAGCAGGGTCACATAGTTGGAGTCAGTGTCAGAGTCAGGAGTCAAGTAGTCAGAGGTTTTTGGGTGGAGTTGGAATTTTAAATTACCTGGTGTCGAGAGTCAGACCTTACAAATTTTAGAGAATCAGAATTGGATTATTTTTAAAAGGTAAAGTCTGAGTTGGATTATTTGCCATCTGATTCTGCAACCCAGGGTTGCAGAGTCTGAGGATTTTAGAGTTGGAGAAGGATTTTTAAATTGCCTGGAGTCAGATTTTTTAAAAGGTGGAATCAGAGTCGGATCATCTGCCATCTGATTCTGCAACCCTGCATTTTAGTATAGGAAATGCTTAATAAGTTAAACATTGGAATCTGTATCTTCAAGTTCTATCACATAATGAAGATTAGCAACCATCTTGGCAAATCATTTTCTGTCTTCTATAATTCTGATTATTTGTTCTGTATTGCCAGTTCAAGACAACTAATACAGAAATTTAAATTCAAAGATGAAACATTGGAATTCATACTAAAACTACAGGTGATTATGTTTTGATAACCCATCATAAGTTGAAAATACCCAATAATGTAGTAATTTGTAGTAGTAATAGTAGAAAATAGAAGACTGAATCCTCAAAAGTAGTAAAATTGTTCAGATTTGATACCAAATCTTCAAGTGATAAAATCATTTGGAATTGAACCCAGTCTCTAAGGTATAAAATTATGTAGAATTGAACTGGATTCTCCAAAGTGAAAAGTGATTTTTATTTTATTAAAATACAATAAAACAACAGTACTTTTAATCAATAGGCTATGAAAATAAGCAAGTTCAGAATATTATAAGGCAACTGTAACATTAGATTATAAGTCAAATGACCATACATAGGAGAGCAATTTTGTAATACTAATTTTAGCAGTACAAAAATGTATCAGTATATCAAATTAATGATGGATTATCACCAATACAAAAATAAGGAAATTCCCTATAAAATTAATGCAACTGGTCTGCTACTTATACAGTTTCAAGTTCCATTGTTTCAAAAATAGAAGATGCCCAAATCTTTATTTGTGTTGAATTTACATAACAATGCAAAGAAAACAATTTTTAAAATTTATTTTTTTCAAAAATATCATTTACAGCTTTAAAATTTTATGACCTTAAAATATGATCATAACTTTTATTTAGCTATTCCATTTATCAAGGCACATAAGCATTCCTGGACTTGCATAGTTTTCAATTTTCAAGGAAATTTTTCAGATGAATTAACTGCAGTAAAGAACCTACTATATTCATAAAAATTTTGAATTTATTTTTTAAAATCTAAGGATTATTTTATGGAGTAGTTATTAATTTTTAATATTTTTATTAATTTTTTATTATAATAAATTTGTATATCAACTGAAATTTAGAAATATAATACAGGTAGTCCTTGACTCATGACAGCCTCAACTTACAACCATGCATATCTAGGATGGTAATGTCACTTATAAATTCTGCGATTGGTCAATGCAATTGACAGAGAGTTCAAGACTCTGACCAATGGTATGATATTCCAATGACCAATGGTTCTTGTATTTTTGTGTTTAAGCTTTACTATGATAAAATACAGTGTAATAATAAATATTAGTAGTAGTCAATATACAAATTTTGGGCACTTCTAACTTATGACAGTGGGGTTTAAGTCAAACTCTGTTGTAAATCAAAGACTACTTATATATAGAAGTGGGCCCCAAACTACAATCCACAAATTAGATTTGGTCCACTAATAATTATAATTTCATGATAGACAACTTCTATTATAATAAATTTTTATTAATTGTTATATTTATACTTAAATTCTTACAGTTACATATGTGTTAATATACAATTATAGTCTGTATACTTAGAATTTTCCTCTAGGAAAATTGTCACACGTCTTTAAATCAATAACAATGAAAATTAAATCATCACTTAGTTCTTCCTATTTTAACAATGTTTATTAGCAATTAACAGAAAGTCCGAAACACAAAACAGAACACTGGTCAGTTAGTATGCACAACAGAATTAGTAGGTATTAATGAATAAAAACTGAAATGAGAATAATTCATAGAATTCAGGGCCATCATGGAAAGTGTTTAGAAAAAATTTTAATTTGTTCAGAAACATAAATTTTTATAATCACATAAACATAATCGGGAATCAAAATTCTATAGGTCTTCACTAAAACTTATAATACAGCTTCTCCCATCATTTTTAAAATGTCTATTTTCATACTTAAGAGGTCATTCTATTTTGGTCAGGCTACTTTTTAAATGTTTATAATGTAATTAAAATAATTATTTTTTAATATCTCTTAATAGATTGATTTACTTTTACTCAAATATTTATTATATTTCATTTAATATTAATTTAAAATAATATTTTAATTTTACTAAATCATTTTTATTGATTTTTTATTATAGTATGTATTATAAACAAACTGAAATAAAAAATCTAAACTAGCTTACAGGACCTTAAAATCTGTAAGCTAATTTAGATTTTGTTTTATTTTAATTTGGGACTTAGTTGTTAATTTAGTTTATAAACAAACTATAGATGAGCATTGTAAATAATCTTTCTTCCTTGACAATGAATTGATTTTCCACATCCTAAACTTGAATTACAGTACTCTCTAAAAACAAACTAAACCTAGTAAAAGAAACTTACTAAGCCATCTCATCACTGATAATACTATTTGATATTTGTTTTTCATTGGTTGAAAACAATGGGAAAACTAAGTATATCGAGTATAATGAAATATAAAATTTAATGAAACATATTTAAATTTGATCTTTCTATTAGAAAGTGAGGAACTATGCTACATGATATTTATTAATATCAAATCCGATTTTTTCAATTGAAATAAAGATTTATTTCTGCTTATTGCTATACTGCTGTTATTTCTTGTATAAATGGCAGAATGTCTACAACCGTAGTAGTTCTTACAATATTAAAACTGTAATATTTTCATTGACTGTATCAGTTAAATAGATTTTACCGTATCTTTGTTACAATACAAATTTCATATTATTTTCTTATATTTAAAATATCTAAATCAAATTTAAGTTTTATTTAAATCAAAGTATACTTGATTAAATAACAAGCAGAAAACAGAAATACTGAATCTAAATATACTATAATGCTGCTGAAATTTTTTAGAAAAATGCTCTATTATATATAACAGACCTCTAGATCTTGCATTGTATCATCATGTGTTTGATCTATAATGTTTAGCTACATTTTATTTTACAATAATATTTATATTTAATGTAATTAATAATTTTTTCCTCAGCTCTCTGTCTTATATTTTAAACAAGATAATCATATTTCATCCTATTATTCATATCTATGAAATGGCTATTAAAAAAACCTTTGAATTAATAAAATATTTGATAATATTTTTATATATTATATATTTATGAATATTATAATAGTTCATTAATATCTTAAAACACATGTCAATCAACTTAAGGTAGTAAATTTGTCCAAAAAATTTCTGCATAAATCAAAAACCATGCAAGTCCAACAATGCTTAAATTCAATATATACAAATGGGCATATTAGTAAACAAAATAGCCGAATGAAATTTATGAGCATATTTTAAGTATAGATAAGATAATTTAAGATCATGATAACATTTCTGCAAAAAAGTAAAATGTTTAATGAATTTTTTCATTTGCATTTTATGGAAATTCAATAAAAACAGAGAGACTTACCATTTGCATATCTTTGAAATCATTTTAAGTTAGGAGGCTATGTATTGGTTTCACTAAATAACTGAAAGTATATTCAAGTATAAAATTCATTTTTAAGTTATAAATATATATCTTGTAACACAGATTTGAAAATAGTAAAAATTCAAAATAATTTCAAAAATGCAATAATTTTCACATTATTTCACAATTTATACCAAGCTGTAGATTTGAACATCGATATAAATAGAATATGTTAAGCCAGCCAATTTAGAAATGCCAATATTTTAAAACTGTCTGGATTATTTTATTCAATGTAGCATATTTCACATTGTCTAAAATTTATCAGTTTGTAAATTGAAAGAATTAAGTCTTTCAACTTAAACACTGATAAATTTTAGATGAGGTGATAAATTCAATAAGTTGTTACTTCATTTAGATTTTAACAATTATTTATTATTTTCAATTGTTATTTTATTTAAGGGTAATTTCATATTCTTAAGTAAAAATGATTTAAATCTTTAATTAAACCACCATATTACATATGTGATACAATGTATCTAATGATGATCATTTTTAGAGCTCATAACAGGCTGAACGCCATCCATGATGGTGTCAACCAGAATCGAAAGATGGGGTACAATGGGCTGATCATGGACCTCTCCTGGAAAATTGGAGGTGTAGGACTTAGAATAGAATTCAGTCCTGAAGATGGTAAAGCTAATGTTTTACCACATGACCATTATGCATCTGTATATAAATCTTTAAAATTAATAACGTATTCAACTCCAATAACTCTAGCACTGATAGCAGTAAAGAATCACTTTTTTATCTACTAGAAACTACAAACGTTTTCGGTTATTACACCATCGTCAGGTAACATTCCATTCTAAACAGATTCGAACCAGAAGGATAAACGAGGTTGCTACAGCAACCAATCATTTTTTATATAAAGATATTTAAATATAACATTTGGAATAAATAATAAATGAAATATTAAATTACCGAGCTATAATACCACTTCTCTGAAATTGGCCGTTAATGTTCTGAAAGGTTGGTGTTCTGATTATATTATGTTTAATGTATTGAATTTTTCTTTGTACAACCATTGAGGAGGACTGAAGAAGCCAAAAGTACTTTTGTAAGTGTTTTTTCTTAGTATAATAATTATAATTTACTGAAGGCTTCTATATTGTTCATTTTTCTTGTTACATTGCTTGTATAAATTATTGATTTTCTTCTGAAATTTGCATAAGTTATATTGTTATATATGTTGATAGATAGATGATATCAATTTTATCCCTTTTCCTGAAATATGGAGTTTGTGTAAATAAATACTTGACTTCTGTAAATAAATGAAGATGACTTTTTTTATAACATCAAATATCATTGCAAACATATTTGGAAACATTTTTTAATTGAAATTAAATAGCAGATTGAAGAAACTTTTTAAATTAATATTGATGATGTCATATTGTATTTCATTTTTCTCTGATGTTGGGTATTTACCTGAAAGGTGGTCTAAATCTGTTGTCATTCCATTGCTAAAGTCATCTAAACCTAAGTCTGATGCTTATCATATTGGTCAAATACTGTTTCCAATATAATGTTTAAAATATTTGAAAATATTCTTTTAAAATATATATTTTTTTTTTTGCAGTAAAAGATTACATTCATCCAATTTAGCATTATGCACTACCTGCACAACTATAAAACCTACCACAATTATAAAACACAAAAGTACTTGTACCAAAACAAAATCCATGTTTTATTTCATTTAAATTGCTTAAAACTTAGATATTTATCTTAGATTTTTTTGCTTGGGATTTCATTAAATCTAAAAAGTATATCACAGAAAAATTATAAATCTAACTAAACTTTGTAGTCTGTGCATTCATAAGCAATTCATTCCATAATTATTTATGGAAGCAGTTAAAAAAACATTCCTGTAATGCCTAAAAGCATATTTTGCTTTGAGATTGTTTTCTCACTTTTGAGACAGATCATTTCAAGATCAGTAGCAGTATTGATGGTTGAAGCACAGAATCTAATAATTAAACTTTGAGCTATTTGATTTAATGCATTTATTTAAACATACATGATTTTGTTTCAACATATACTTTTGTCTTATGGTTGTTTTTCTAAAATTCCTATTATATCTCAAAATAGTGATTCTTGAGACACCTTTTTACAGATTTTTTCATTCACTTTCTTATATTAAAATCTGTTTGTTATGAACATGAATCAGTTTATAATTTTTCATTCAAATTTCAAATAATTTTTTAAAGAAATTTTTCAGTTCAAAGTCAAAAATCTTGATCCCAAAACAATCTCTTAAGTAAGGAGTTTTATTATAAGCATATATAAGGATTATTTTTACAATAAAAGTTACTGGTCCTGTTTTATTCATTAATTCTTTATTTTAATAATTTACATCCCTAAGTCTTCCAGCAAAAATAATTTTATTTTTATTTCTTCAAAAATGCATTCCAATCTTATAATGTATTCTTCAACTCTTATGTAAATATGCATGCTTTTGAATAATTGTATATTCAAGAACAATACAAATTATAAAACTTTAAATATTCATTTTCTTAATAATAATCTTTGTCATAACAGCATTGGAGACACAAGACATATATGGTTCAATATAAAAATCATACTGTTTAAATTAAATGGATTGAACACCTGTAAAAATTACAAATTGTCTAGACTGTATAATTAATAGAAAGAAGGAAGAGCCACCGTACTAATAATGGATAGATACTTGGACTTATAACGTTTATTATTTAACAAAGGTCAAAATATATACTATAGATATTAAAATTATAATTTTTATATCTTTAATATTTATTTCAACTTTGTTTTAATTCAATAAATTATAAAAATAGTTTAAAAATCACCTACCATAAATTGTAATTATCCAAATTTCATGATTTTGGCAGGAACTATAACATTTATTTAACTTATATATAATAAATAGATAACATTTGAGATAATGCTTTTGGCTTGATAAGCCATCCTCAGTTCCATTTTGAAATTATAAAAATTATTCTAAGCTAAAAATATGTTTTACTTAATTTGAATAATATAGAATCTGTTTAATTGACTATTTGTCAGATACTCTTATAATCAAATTTGTAATTAATAAATTATAAATTTGTTCATCATAAGAAAAAAATATTTAATTTATTTTTTATATATTTGATCTTTTATGTTCTTTAGAGAGTGAGCATTCTAAACAAATTCTTTGTTTCTCAAGCAAAAATCTCAAATTATTGTTCAGACTTAAAAGTTTCCTTTATATCGGGTTCCCACAATGCAGCCCGCAAACCCTAGAAATGTGGTCAGCGATGTCAGATCATCTGCAATCTTGAATTCATAGAGATAATTTACATTTTTACAGAAAAAAATAAATAAATTTTATCATATTATAATTAAATATTGTTCAGCTAAAAAAATATATGTATAAGTTTTCCCAAATATGTTTTCATTATTTGAAAGCACTTATATATGTGAAAAACTTTCTCAATCACAAGTATTAATAAGTCCAAATTGAGATCAAAATTAACTGATGAACATTTAATGTTAAGAATACATTCAACCGATTTAGAACCAAGGCTCAATAGATCGGAAGTACATTCGACAACTTAGAACAAAAGGCTCAATGGTATTATTAAAAAACAACAACTGCATAAGTCACACACTTCAGATTGATGGATTTATTATTTTTTTCTTTTTTTATTTGAAATTATTTACTTATTTTTTTTAATTAATTTTGAAAGGTGTTATTTTAAACAGTTTGTAATAAAAAGTAATTATTGTCATAAATAGAGTATATACGGTTTGTAATAAAAAGTAATTATTGTCATAAATAAAGAACGATTATGTTAAAGTATAAATCTTTACCTTGTGTCTAAATTTTTATTGATTTAAACGTATTTTTCCATAACACTTTTTTTGGCCCACCAAATATTTTGGAATTTACCCTTTGGCCCACCTAGGCAAAACTTTGGGAACTCCTGCTTTATAGTGAATCGTAAATTTATTTATTATTGAACAACTGAGAATATGATAAGTCTAATAAGTTACTTTTTTTGGATTAGGAACTTAAAAGTTATAGTCTGATTATTAAGCAATTAGCAATGACTATAGCAATTGATCCACTAATAAATTAATGTGATTTAAAGCAGTTTATAATTAGTATACTTTTAATGCAAAATTAGTGTGTCTCACACAGTCCATTACTATAAATAATAATTCGATTAGTGAATAATCTTTTTTATAATTAAGTGAATTTCATTAGTCTAGTTTAGTAATTTTAATACTGAATTTTAGAAAGATAATGAAGAAAATGTAAAATGACAATATATAAATATTCATAACCCATGTTAAATTTTTTTTGCAGAAGTAAAAGGTTTGAAATGCATACCACAAGTAGAGAATTTACGAGAAAGAGTATATGCTGCATTAGAAGATTATTGTAAACAAAATTATCCCGATCAGCCAGGAAGATTTGCAAAGCTATTATTACGTTTGCCTGCACTTCGAAGTATTGGATTGAAATGTCTAGAGCATCTTTTCTTTTTCAAATTAATTGGTGATACTCCAATTGATAGCTTTTTGATGTCAATGCTTGAAGCTCCTACTGATCCTTAAACTGGGCCAACATTGAAACAGTAAAAATTTCATTCTATGTAATCTCAATTACTGCCAATCTTTGTCAACAACTTTATTATTTATGCTATTTTCATTACCGTAAAATAGTAATTTCCTCTTAAATCATCAATCAATAATTTTATATATTGTGTTTGATAATACAAAAAAATCCATTGATAAAAATGGATATTTTATTAAAAATAATTTTGGGCATTTTTTGTATAATATTGCATGGGCATTGTAAAAGTTTCTTTGTTCATTTTGCATAATTCTTTTACAAGATAATTACATCTTAAATTTTCAAAATGCATCACTTTTTAATTCGTGCTTGACTATATTTTCTTTACTTCTGAATTTGAAAAATTTTTACAAAATTCTTTGTTCAGATCACTTCTTTAAATTGGCATTTAATGAAATACTTCTATAAATAGGTCTTTCGATTAATCAAGATATTGTTAAAATTTTCAATTGAGAAAATTTTTTCTATTTAAAAATCTTTATAGATTATTTGATGCCATAATCATTACCAGTAGTTCGGAACATGAACTATTAAGTTATTTCCAACTAGTAGCTCATATAATGAAAGAATATACTTTGAATTATTCTTTTCAATAATTTTATAGATGGAATTAAAAATCATTAGCTTAAAAAGTTTATATTATTTTCTTTCTTCTTTGTATTGCATCGTATTGACAATGCAATGAATGAATTCTCATATTATATATTAAATAAATTGAATTCATTTTATACGATCCATAACAATGTAATTTATGGCAAGTTTTTATTTCTGCCAAGTATATTAAAAGAAATTGCCTTTCTAATAATTAGTTCCATAAGTATACTTGGTATTAATACCAAGCAAAAAAAAAGATATTTGTTATTTATCATTTTTTTTTAAATGTAAAACTATCCAAAGATTCATAATTTTATTCAGCTAAAGCTCAATAATAATAATTATAAGAATGTAGATAGTACTTATTCAAGTTCCTAAAATGTATTGAATTCTTGAATCTCTTTTTTATCTGTTTGTTAAATAGTAATATTGTTAGGAATGACTACGATCCAATAAATAACATCTACAAACAAGTGATTATGGATATCTATAGTTATGGATGCTTATCTGAAATTTTTTTTTAAATATTATTGAGTGTCTTTAAGATATCAAATTAATTAATTTGAATTATTGTTTGATTTATCCAATTCTGTATTTCTTACAAAAGAAACGAAATTATAATATAAAATCTTTAGTATTTTCTGAAGATAGAGTAAAAATCTTTGATCTTTCTAGAGTAATTTATCTCTCATATTTAATTATTTAAATTATATTAATTTCAAGTAGTCGTTAAAAATGTCTCACTGCTTTTTTATATGAAAAAAGAAACTTTTAAAATAGTCCTTAAAATATAAATTTCATGTTGAATTTTATTATTTTATATGAGAGAAAAAAGACAAAATATAAATCTCTGATATTATTTTTAAACAAAATATACAATAATAATAAGAATTGTACTTGTATTACTTCCAGTAATATTTTTAAAAACTCAAAGATTAGAAATCGAAAAATCTTTTAATAAATTAAATTATATTTATGAATTTTTAAATTTTTCAATTCATATTATCAAATTTTGTTATTTATAAATGTAATTTTAAATACAAATTTGATAGTATATAGTATATTAAAACTATATGCAAATTTTAGTGCAATAAGTAGCTTGCTATTTCTTTTTTCAAATAACAAGCTGTAAGAAGCATTTGCTTTATCGATAAGGTGCTTTTGAATATCAAATCTATAGATTGATTTATCTTGCCTCATTTGATATTAAAATTTTTATTATAGATCATTTATATTTGAAAAGATATTAATTAATTATATATATATTCTCTTGATATTAGAATAGAACAGTAAAAGTGCTAATGTTGAAATCGTGATAATTTATGGTACAAAGTTAAGGGCAGCCAAAAAATACTGGATGTTGTCATAAGAATTTTCATCCAATGAATTACTTTGGTTTATTAAATATATTTTACAAGTAAAAAATAAAATATTTATAAAAAACAGGGGTAAAGAAAGATAATTTGATTAGTTTATGAGAGTTGCAAATTGTTAATCTTTTCATCAGATTAGCTAGTTATTAATGGTAAATAGTTTCATTAATTCATTATAAATTATTTTAATTATCGTGATGATAGAAAAATTAAAATTGTGTATGCAATAAAAGAGAAAGAAATTTAATTATGATCTTGATATAAGGAATTATACATACTTCAGACTTAATAATTGTCATATATATAAAATGGATCATTGTTTAACGTTGCCTCATTTAATGTCGTTTTGCTAGTATGTTTCCATAAAAAACTAAATTAATTAATTAAAACGTTAAATATTTTAAAGCATCAAAACAGAATAAAACCCTGTTTGTTTTTACATTTCCCTTCATAATAGAGAGAAAACAAGATAACCATTCTTTATATGAGCATTAACTGAAATACAGGTAGGTCTCGATTAGTGCGAATAATGGGTTCCACGAATTTCTCGCACTATTCAAATTCGCACTATTTGAAGTATTAACTATATGTAAAATATGGTAATTGGTTCTTGCTTTGTGAGATTCCTGCCATTAGCCAATCTCACAATGAATAACCACAATACTAACTGTTTAAGAAATATTTTAATATTTTACATTGTTGTTCATCATCTAAATTAATAACTTACCAGGAATTGCATCTCATACCATCATCAAACCAACCGCCAAATTGAAACCAAAAGAGCAAATCGAAAGCGGAAGTTGAGCACCACTTTTATGTCACTCAATCATACCCATTTTTTGCTCTAGCATAATCACTAACCTCTTCTGTTTTTGTTTCCCATTTTATCATCAAAGGTGTTCTTCCTATTATCCATTTCGATACTTTTTAAAAGAGAAAATTCCATACTATACTGTATGTATATGATAACAAAGCTGAATAATAGTAATGTTGAATAGCTAATGGCAAAAAGTCCATCTTTCTGGTGTTTCACCCTTCAAAGCCAAGTGACTGATTAACAGCAAAAGCCCATCTTTCTGGTGTTTTACTCCTTCAAAGCCAAGTGACTGTTCTTGGACTGCTACTCGTCTGGTTTTAGTGTTTAACCCCTTCAAAGATCGTGTGACCGTTCTATTTCGCCAAGTGGATGAATCTAATGAAGCTAAAGCTGAATAATAGTAATGTTAAATAGCTAACAGCAAAAAGCCCATCAAATAATAGTAATGTTAAATAGCTAATGGCAAAAAGCCCATCTTTCTGGCATTTCACCCCTTCAAAGCCAAGTGACTGTTCTTGGACTGCTCCTTAGATGTTAATGTTAAATAGCTAATGGCAAAAAGCCCATCTTTCTGGTGTTTCACCAAAGATCGTGTGACCGTTCTATTTCGCCAAGTGGATGAATCTAATGAAGCTAAAGCTGAATAATAGTAATGTTAAATAGCTAACAGCAAAAAGCCCATCATGTTTCATCCCTTCAAAGCCAAGTGACCTTCTTGGACTGCTCCTCGTTCGGTTTTACTAACCGAAAATTAACGGTCTCTTGGACTGATCCTTGTCTGGTTTTACTAACAAAAAATTAATGGCAATTTGTTAATTGACATTATAAAAGGAGACGGAGCTTTGTTAGTAAGACTGGTCTATGCTTACATCGTAAAAGGAGGCGGAGCTTTGTTAGTAAGACTGGTCTATGCTTACAACTTGCTTTAATCGAATATTTGCTCGGACTAAGTGAAAAACGGTATCATTTTAAATTAATCGAATATTTGCTCGCACTAACTGAAAAATGGTATCAATTTTAAAAGAGGCGAAGCTTTGTTAGTAAGACTGGTCTATGCTTACAACTCGCATTTGACATCATTAAAGGGGACGGACCTTTGTTAGTAAGACTGGTCTATGCTTACAACTCACATTAATGAAAATTTGCTCGCACTAACTGAAAAACGGTATCATTTTTATAAGTCGCCGAGCTTTGTTAGTAAGACTGGTCTATGCTTACAACTCGCATTAATCGACAGCTTTGTTAGTAAGACTGGTCTATGCTTACAACTCGCATTAATCGAATATTTGCTCGCACTAAGTGAAAAACGGTATCATTTTTATAAGTCGCACTAATCGAATATCGTAACTGAAAAACGGTATCAATTTTATAAGTTGAGATCGGAAGAGCGTCGTGTAGGCTGAACTCGCACTAATCAAGGCGAACCTGTATATTATATTGTCTATGAGCAATATGTTAATTAAACTATATAGTATATAATTGGCCAAATAAAACACATTGGCCTTCTAATCAGAAGACGGGATTAAATATAGAACTCTCCTCTCGGAAAATTTATATATTGGGCCAATGAATTTTTTGGTTTCATTTAATGTCATGATTTTCAGGAATCTAACGCCAAAATTAAACAAGGACCCACTTTATATATATTTAAAATATTAACACGTTGCTTATTAAATATAATTTTAATTAAATTATTTTTTATTTTACAATTTTTATATATTTTTATTGGCATATATTAATAATCATTTAATTCTGTAATTAAAAAGAATTTAGCTTTGTCTACAATAAAAGCAGATGCTTCTCAGGATGCAAAATTATTATGCCGTCCCGAAATGCACAGCAGTTTGCTGATTGCCACCCTAAATGCACTGTAGGCTGCCAACTAGTGTCTAGGCACTGTACACCCTAAATAGCATTAATTCAATCTAATATATAATTTATTTTAATTATGTTTCCTTACTTTCATCGATTAAAAATAAATTTTAAACATATCAGAATATTTTTTCTGTATTCTGATATGATTGAGTGCTAAAATCGTATTTGCATTAGTGAAATATATAGTATAATTAAATACTAATTGATTTACATTTAAATAAACTTTATTAATTAATTACTGATGAAAATAAATAAATACTGTTTTAATAACAATTAAAAAATTATATATACAAATTTTTTGGATTAGTATGAGGGAATATTAAGAAAATTGATATATCAAAAATAGTAAAAACATCAAATTTAAAAGTGCACATATTAATGAGAAAATGAGAGAAAAGTTTGAGCTAGGTTGGCTGTGTAAAGAAGTGCTATGAGACATTTTTCTTCTGTACACTGCCAGATAAGCTTAAACAAAACACAAACAGTACAATGGCAGGAAAATTAATCATATTTCCAAATAAAGTATATCTCTACTGAAAAATTGTAGTAGCACTTTTGATTTTTATAAAAATCGTCATCATTTATCAATGAGGATTTTAATAAAAATCGAAAATGCTACTAGTTTTTGATCAGAGATATAATTTGCACATATGATTAATTTTCCTGCCATAGTGCTGTTTGTGTTCTGTTTGATGCTGTGAAACTTAGACAGAGAATAAAATATATAAAATTTCAAAGAATGGCATGTAGATGAAAAAAACTATGAAGAAACTGGAAAGTCTTAGAGGCCAGGAATATGAGAAAATGTAATCTAATAGAAAACATGGAATGGTATAGAAAAACATAGAAAGACTAATTAAAAATAATTGATGCCAAATAATTCAGAAAAGATAATAGGGAAAAAAAGAAAAAATTTTATTTATTCTATAAATATAATTTATAAATTAGATGATTTGTTTAGAAGCTACAAGTTTCTTTTAATTTTTATTAGCTAGTAAAATTGAATTCAATAAGTAAATAAAACAGCACTAAATAGCAAGAATAAGTTTTTAATTGGTATAACGTTTTCGGGCAATAATTGCCCCTCTTCAGTACCATACAATAAGCATAAAATTTAAACGGAACATTCCAGAATAGTTAAACGTTATTTGAATAGAACATTTAAGTTCTAGAACACAGTATTTTTTTTTACTATAATTATTTATGAAAACTTTCTAAAAATATTAATTATTATATTATTTGGCATATACATATTTATTTAGGAATTTTACCTTAATTGTTTATAATATTAATTTGTCCCATAATCCTCTGCTCAAAATTATTCCATACTATCATACGATATTTTATTTTGTCTAAATACGAAATTCTCTAAAATTATTTTTTATTTTTATTTCATTCATTAATACTTATATATGATAAAATCATTTTTAGTTTTAATATATTTTTTCATAAGCTGAAGTGTGTATTTTTCTTTTTAAATAATAAATTTATTTAAATATTAAATTTTTAAAATGTTTGTCAAAAATCAAATGAAATCAAGCATGTTTGCTGTAAAACGATGTCTTATTTAGAGAACGTATTAATCATTCAGATTAACGGTTTTGGATACTAACACTGCCAGTATGGTTGAGCAATGTTTTGGGTATACACTGCTTCATTTATATACTTTTTTGAGACACTTTGCCAGAGTTTTACATCCTTTTAGATGACTTTTTCATTCAACTGCCATTAATAAACTTATTAAATGTCAATATCTGTGTATATTTGGACTGCCATAGAAAAATTGAAAAATTCATAAAATAATGGATTAATTCGTATAGTATAATGTAATTATCTTGATATTTTAATGTTCTTGTGATATCTGTGTATGAATTTTATCTGTATTTAGGCAATAGTACTTGGCCATTAAGTCTAATCTGTTTTCTGATAATGCTTTAAAATTATCGTATACCAAATGGCAAGAAGTCAAATTAGATAAATATGGTATTTATATATGTAAAATTCTTATTATCTGTAAATATTTTGTTTTGACAGTGTTACATGTTTAACGTTATGAATGTTGTACATAAAAAAAAATATTATAGGAATCTTCGAAGAGACTAGTAAGAGGGACCAGGAATTAATTATAGAAAAGGTTATTTTTTTTTGTTAGCACTATTTAGCATTCTAATAAGAATGGTTTAGCTTTTAAGAGTTAAACTAAAACGAATCAGTTGTAAAATGGCTTTTACAAGTTGTTGTCATTGTTATTGTTAATTAAAATATTTTACCTGAGCACCCTAAACTGTAATATTATTTTCTTATTTTTATTTTGTGCGTGGGTATGGTAATAAATTTTAAGTGATTTTAAAAAATCATTGTTTTTTTGCATAAAAATAAATGCAGTAAAAAATCATGTAAATTATTTTAAATTAAATATTAAAATAATTTTCAACCATTTTAAAAATATAAAATTTTAATATTAATAATCTGTCAAATGTTTTTATTTTTCTTCATTGTTAGTTTTTAATTTATTTATTTTGACAAATAAAAAACTTTTCATTGTTATTTCTTTTATGATCTAAAACAGGGGTGGGCAACCTTTTTTTTTGTAGGGGACCGTATAGAAAAATTTATGGTGGGCCACGGGCCAAAACAAAAACAATTGATGATAATAGTATTTATTTAAAAAAGAGAAGATACAGTTATGTAAGTATACATAGCATTGGTATTAGATATAATAAAATAATGTGGCCTGCAGGCCGGAGGTTGCCCACCCCTAATCTAAAATATCGTGTTCGGAATATAATAAAAATTTATTTATAATTTTAACTAAAAGAAATTTTGATGAAATAATCAATTTTCTTTTATAAAGATAATAAATTTCTTGGTATACATATTAAAATGCTTTTATTGTTAACATATTACAAAATTTGGGAAATTGTTGATATTAGAATACAGTGATTAAGTGTAAGTTAACAATAAATAACCTTATTTATTTTTTCTATATTTAAAATTTAAAATATAGAACTCCTCACTTAATGACCTACCTGTTTAACAACTGCTCGAACTTATGTCCGAGCTTACAACTTTTTTTTTTAACAAAAAATTTAGTTTGAACACCTATATGGGTTTGTTACGACTTCTATTGCATGTAATTCCCCGCACTCATAGTTCAAAAAATCTGATGAAGAAAAATACTTTGTGCATAATTAGGATATAAACGTCTTTACAGTCATGAGAACTTAGGCAAATAACTTGTTCTAAATATATACAAACAAATTACTCATTTACCGACCAAGTCAGGGGAATGGAACTCGATCATTAAGTGAGGAGTACCTGTAGTGACTTAAATATATATAATTTTTTTTAAATCTAGCATTCATCCAATTAAAATCTATAATCTGATCTGTCTTCACTCGTGGTTATTAACTTACTGGTGAATCACTGTATTGTAATATATATTAATAAGTCTTGCAGAAAATTAAATGTTTAGGAATTGTATGTCTGTGATTTGTTGTTATAAAATTTATAATGAATATTTCAATATTATATATAAAAATATAAATCAATAATTCAAATTTTATTCCTTTAGTATATTCTATCCATCAGATTATCTTAAATATTAAATAAAATTTAATTAAAGCAATGGCAATCAATATTGAATTATATCATAGAAATTTAAATTGTGATGAATGGCTAAAAAAAAATAAATCCAGTATATACACAGTGTAAATTTTCTGTAGTTCGACATAAAATATGCTGTTTTAAATACACGACATAAAATAAAATCATATTTGAAGTAAAATATTCATTAATTCTATATTGCAAAAGTATTAATTAGATTAAACATTATTCTAATTACTTAAAAAGAAATAATGTTTGAAATTTTTAAAAAAACAAAAAATGTATTTTTTGAAGTTGTACAACAAAAATAAATTGTACAAAATGGAAGAACATCCAGATTCAAGTACAAATTGTATATTTTATGCTTTTCCAAAGCATTCAAACTTGTTGTTGTTATTTTTGAAATTTAAGATAAGAGTTGTAAATATTGTACTTTCTTTTCATTTTGATCAAACATCATGAAATGGTGAAATTATTTAATAATATGCATTTTTTTTATAATAAGATAAATACAATTCATTTAATATTCTTGTTGATCAAAATAATTAATGTTGTTTAACTTTGTAACTATGGAATGTTTGTGCCATGTTGAAGAATCAATAAAGAATTGTTTAATTTATGTGTATGAATGTCAGACCAAATACTGGTCAAAAAAAGAGAAAGTATAGTAACAAAGTTCAATGATATAGTTCCAGATATTTTTTATTTTCTATAAAATATATTTAGTATGAAATGATTGCATTATTTTAGTAATTATATTATTAAATATAAAACTGAAAATTACTTTTTAATTATTGTGATGTTTATTACAATGTTACATCATAAAAAAATGAATAGCTGTGTTTCGTATAATTAACGAATACAATCATGAGCATTGAAGAATACACAAAAATTTTTTCCGTTTTGAATTTTTCTTAACTATGAATGAATTTTTTTATCTTATTTAAATATAATTTTATAAAAAAATTATTTTTAAAATATGTTATATTTCGAATATGTTCTAAAATTTCATAGAAATTTCTATATGCACAAATTTTAATTATATATTACAAATCTATACGAATAATGTTTTTGTAATTTATTAAATAATTTCACCACCTCAGCTTATTCCATTATATATGGCCAGTTATTATACATTTTTTTTTATCATTATTTTTGGGCTGTTAAATTTACAAAAAAAAAGTTGTGATGTATGATTGGAAATATTTTAACAAAAAAATTTTTGAAATTTATCGTCATAATTAAATATGAAATTTTAAATATGAATTCTGTATGCATTGCATGAGCAATTTTTTATCCTCAGGGCTAATTTTTAGGTAGGAAACTTGTAAACAAACAAATTGCATTTGATAGAAAGTTGTTTTTTTGTTGTTTATATGAATGAATTTGTGTTCATTCAAAATATATATATATATATAAATAATTCACAAAATTTTATATTGTTTTTGCATTTGTCTATTAAATATACAATAAATGTTGTCATTTTAAATTACCATGTTAATTTCTTGTGTGTGGTATCAATAAGATCACATTTCGTCAGATGTGAATTGTATATTGTGAAAGTTAAGACGATTAGATTTTTTACTGTTAAATATCTGACTAATGTTGATTGTATAAGTAATAAATTGTCAACAGGGTAATATGAATTGTGAACGGAGTTAAAATGATGTTTAATAATTTAATGATGTGAATGCTGATTTAGTAGAAAAAATACATGTTTGTGCAACTTTAAATCCCTTAATTGTTGGGATAGTATACAAATTAGTTTTGTGTGTCTTTAATTATATGTACAGTATAAAGTATGGTGCTAGATGGGTGGGAATAATATTTAGCACTTGTAGTTGTGGATTCATTAAATTTTGCTTATGTATTAATCTGTTGTCTTTTTATAAATGATCAATTTACATGATATAAACACTAATAATAATAATAATAAAAATAATAGGATAAGAACTGTGGTTAATTTTTTGCACTGCTTAAATTAACCAAAATGTCTTTTCTAAGCACTAATAGCATTCAGTAGACAATGTTCAAATAAAATCAGATCAAAACAATTTGTTTCAATCTGAGTTTATTTGAACATCATCTAATGACTGCTATTAGTGCTTAGAAAAAAATGTATTGGTTAGGATAAGAACTTTTTATTCTGATACATTATTGAGAATTTTTTTTAAGAAAAATAACTCTGGATTATAAGATTAATGAATATATATACAATATTTTGAATATAATGAAATACAGATACTTCTCACTTAACAACCTACTTGTTTAATGACTGCTTGAAGTTATGTCTGTTTACAACTTTTTTTTTTAAACAGAAAATTTGGTTTTTGCCCATATGCATCACTTACAACTTCTATTGAATGTAATTCCCTGAATTTGTAATTCCAAAAATCTGATAAAGAAAAATACTTTGTGCATAATTAAGATATAAATGTCTTTACAGCTATGAGAATTTAAGCAAATAACTTGTTCTAAATATATATCAACAAAGTTATTCATTTACCAATCAATTCATTCTTTGACCAAGTTGTGAGAATGGAACTCTGTCATTAAATGAGGAGTACTTGTAACTCTATTTGGTATCATTTTGAAAGCATAAAAGGTAATTTATTTATATTGGTCTCTTGTGACTTACAGAAAGATTGCTACATATGCCAAATTTTGCATAATTCTAAAATTATACTTTATAAGATAGCTGATTATAACATAATGTATCAGATTCTTTGTTTCATGGTACATTTTACAAATATTATTATATACTATTTGAAATTATAAAAGGTAATATATTTATACTTATACAAAATTATAACTCGTACAATCTAATATTAATTTTCGGTACTTAAAAATGTTTACAAAAAATATCAAATCAAATCATATTTTTATTTGATTTTTTTTAAAAATGTTTTTTTTTCATTGAATTTATGAAGATAATTTCCATAAAATCTAACTTATATAATCAGAATGTTGCATAAACCAGAAAATATATATATACACATTCATAAACACCATATATTTTCTAATATCAATTTATTGACCAGAACAGGCAATAATGATGTCGGAGACAATAATAAACATTCTGAGTTAATTTTGTCAAGGAAATTAAAAAAGATGTATTGGTTAGGATAAGAACTTATTCTGATACATTGTTGAGAATATTTTTAAGAAAAATAACTCGGGATTATAAACAAAAAAATTAATTAGTATTTTCTCTTTTATTCCAAAAGATTCTTATCTCCTCAAGCCAATCTTCTTCTCTTTATATATAAAATAAAAATATTTGTTTTTTTTATTTTCACACTGACTTATCTTCTTCAAATATGATGGCAATTTATTTAATTGCTTCAATCTTCTCTTTATATATAAAATAAAAATATTTTTTTTTTTATTTTCACACTGACTTATCTTCTTCAAATATGATGGCAATTTATTTAATTGCTAAAAATAATGTGAAAACTTCAATATTTGCATTAGGTATCTTGTAAAAGTTCTTTTTATTTGTTGAAAGAGAGTAGTGATATACATAAACACTTCCATAATAAAGTTTAATTCCTTTTAAACAGTTTTGATTTAATTTGGAATTATCTTTAGCAGATTATAATTTTTAATAAACTCATTTAAATAACACATCTATATTTTGATGATTTAAATGGGCTTTCTAGACTTAAAGTTAAAGTATAGAAAATTGGAAGATATGGGCCTGATGATTTGTTGTATATGTGAATTTGATCTATTTTTTAACTTGATATTATAATGTGAGAATAATCATTTTGCCAATATAAAATGACCAGCTATATTGATTTTAATAGGATAGTACTGTTTTTAGGAATAGCATTCCACTTTCAACTTTATTCCACCACATTTCTTATTTTTAAAATTTCATATTACAATGTATCGTTCTTGTGATTATTTTGTTAAATTATGTAAGATAAAATATATTAATAGCTTTCTAATAATGAAAGACTGAAATATGATATTACATTTTGATTTTTCATGCACTGGATTTTCACTTATTAAATTTTATGTAAGTAGGCATTAAATCTGTCAATAAAAAATAATTTTTTTCTAGCAATTTATTATTTACTATAATACTTTGCATTATTTTTTAAAAATTAGAACTTATACTTTATATACATTTA